>JAQFZF010004339.1:0-10630 GCA_034695365.1 Enchytraeus norvegicus
GTGGCCCTGATCCGGTCCACAATCCTAGGCCTAACGCTCATGCATACATTTGTACCGGTAGTCTGGATATTGGCTTTGCACCGTATAATAGACATTTTCTCTTATTGCCTCTCGACTATTGACAGGGTAGCACTCTAGACTAGTGAAAATTGAAATTTAGTACCGGGTATGAATCTAATGTAGCAAGTGAGAATGCATGTGCAAAGTGGCTGAGATGATAGCACATCTGTTAAGTATCCGACTCCAGTTCCGTAGGTACCTGGTTCGAATCCCAGGGCTCGCCCGTCACTGCTGTAGCCGTTAGGTCACAAATTCAGCTTTAGCCTTTAGAACTGAAATTGTGGATTAATGATCTAGATAGATAATACATTGTGGATTCAATGTCAATTTTCTAACCCACAGTGGATATCAGGGACATCAGATCAGTTTACCAGCGAGCATCCAATGAAAGTAATATTAAGTCAAACAGCAGAAGAATAAATATAATTTTAAATAATTGTAGGCCTACTGTCAGCAGCATGATCATTAATAAGTTGCTTAATGCCTAAACAACTCAATACTTATCATATAAATAGTATACATAATTACATATCATACAATAGTATACATATATAATTAATTATGTATACTTTTTATATTCGCATACTTTCACACATGACAGAACGCATATGATAGTTCCTTTCTTAGTTGCTGTTTTTGCATTTTTATTATTTTTTGACACACCATGATTTTATCGTACCTTTGCTTCGAGAGCACTTCAATGGCTGCTAGCGCATATAAACGATTGGCCCTCTATCTTCCAGGCACCGATACGCACCATGCCCAAGTGTGCTATATTCTTAGCATTGCTATATTCTCATCCACACAGTAAGGAAGAAATTTAAAGAAAAATAAATAATAATACATGTGTAATTTAATAAATCAATCAATGAGCATTTAATATCTGGTTGCTCACACGAAGGCGATAGATAAAAAACATGAATTACATCGCACAAACAATGCAATAATACAAAAATGATTTAATGTCTGTTTCATCATCTGACGACGACATCAGGGACAAGTGATCGTACTAAGTTATGTTATCAACAGGCCTACACGTAACTTTGTAAATATTTAAAGTCAGCTGATTATACAAGCAATCAATATACGGCCGATTCTCACAGATCCCATTGGTTAGTATGGGCATATCTTCCATAGTCAGATGACGGAATAATCTATGCTGGACTGACAAATCTAATTTTGCACTAGAAGCCTTGTCACATAAACTATTAGCTAAATCATTAGTTTTACATTTACTACACTTCACACCATTATTTAGCAGTGACAATACATCATGATAAACTGTCGCTGGGAATACTACAAATATATCCTTATCAGATGTTTTATTTTGGCGAAATCTCCTATCACTCAAACTTTGTAATAAATTTAAAAGCTCGTGACTCGGCTTACCAGCCAAATCATAGACATCATAGGCAGCGGAACAGTTTGTGAAACTGGAAGACATTTTATTATCTGTTACAGAAATTATCGAGTCATTCGCTTCTGCACATCTCATCAAAAGATAACGAGGGGGAATATAAGTCTTCCAGTAGACCACTGCTTCAATTCTGTTCGGATTTGCAGAACTGTAATTTGATAGATGTATTAAAGATGGAATAACACCACCTTGGTGTAATACACCAAACAGCACGGCACCAACAATATTTGCAAACATCCAAAGCACTAGTAATACTTTACTGCAAGAAATACGCGTGCCATATAATACAGACAAAGGCACCAAAAGAGGAATTAAAAAACGAGCTTCTTGGTGGGGAAATACAGATAACGTAGTTAGCGATACAACACAGGTTAATATTAGCATAGCATGCCGAGACAAAATAGATTTTACGCACTGGCTAATGTTTAATCCAGTTCTAACAACATGAAATAAAGAGTAAGATGTGTCGAGATAGAAGCTGACAGCTAGAATGCTAAATAATAACGGCATGTTAACAAGGGCATGTGTAACCCTCGGATGTATACCATGCTCAGCCAGGTTATCAGATGCCAAGTTATACAAAACAAAATTTAGCGGAGTTACAGTAAAATTTGTGAATGTTATTTTGTCCACAGAAGTGAATACTGACTTTATGCACTGCTCCATGAGAAGTTTCAAATCGTCACTAGATATTTGAGGATACGATAGAGATGAAAAATTATCAATTATGCCTGAAAAGGACAAAGAACCATAATAGAAAGAATCTGCGATGATGAACAGAAATAACCAAGCAGATATATAAATCATGATAACGCAGCCACGATATATCACAGAACATATTATATAAAACAAAGAGGAGCCATGGCGAACTGGAATTAAGAGCCAATGCAGACCGGGAATGGCAGCGAAAAGAATAAATGTTGGCCTATTAAATATACCGAGTATCAAAATAAATGAGATGGTTACATATTGTGTATGAGAAACATTAGTATCTGTACCACAAGATTTCTCCGTACCACCGGAAGAAGATTCGTGCTCGTTACGATATTCAGAGTTAGTAGACTGAGTAGATTCCTTACTAATATTCTCCCTCAAGACAGTACTGACGCTAGATTTCACTGTCTTAATAGATTCTGAACTGGCTCCGCTATCTGCTGCATTTCTGTCATATTTCTCACATTCACTAATATCAGATTGAGATTGTTTTGCACATTCTTTCTGATGTACAAAATTAGATTTATCTGAGGATTTATTAACATCAGTAGGCTCGCATTTCTCGGTTGTTTTACTCTGTCCTTTATTCATATTACGTTGCACAGAGAATTTCTTTCCAGACTGAAGCACATAGGATATTAAAGCTGCCAGCAGAAAAGATTCCAGCGTATTTGAGAAAGTTCTAGTGTAGTATACCAGAGTTACGTACGACGACGCGTACACAATTAGAGGAATGTCCCAGCGTTGACCAATGGCCTTGCAGATGTGGTATATGGAGTAATCGCCGATGAAACTGAATGCAGTTACAGCAAGCCTGGTGGAGATGAGCAAAGTGTAGGAAGTTAGAATAGAGCCACATCCCAGGACCGAACTGATGAGTAGGAGCAGCGAGAACGCAGGACCACAAACGATGCCGATCGGCACAATACTGCGAATGGGCTCTACGTCTGTGAATTCCCAGGTACGTAGTACATCGAGCCGGAATATGTCACCTAAAAGATCCAATAATAATTGATAATTATAAATATCTTAAAACTTGCTATAGTCGAACTTAACTTCAATGTTGCAGCCTAACGGTAACATCAGTGACGGGTGAGACCTGGGATTTGAACCATGAGTCTATGGAACCAGAGTCGGACACTCAACCGATGTGCTAATCAGCTCATCTCAGATTTACTACAACTTACTTTGATAAACATGTAGGCTATGCCATTTAGAATAAAAATTAAACTAACTGATTAGACAGAACAGACGCCTAAGATAGAACAAATGCCTAAAGGCTCTCTTGATTTGATATTTATAGATATTTAAACTTTGAATTTATATTAATTAATGGCAAATCTTAAATCATCAAATTGAATCTTCACACAAGCACCATTTGCCAGTGGCGGATCTAAGAATTTTGAGAAGGGGGTGGGCTAAGTTTTTTTACATGCTTTTTAATTTGGAAGGGAGCCAGGTTAAATCGAGGCTGATCAAGGGGAGGGATCAAGGGTCCAAAATTAGTTCTGAAACAGTCAACTTGTAATAATTCTTATATCGAGGGAGGAGGGGCGCTTGAGAGTTGCGTCTGGGTACACCTGTTTCTTGGCTGTAATTATCAAGAAACGATCGGTGTTTTGGTAATTTGCTTAAAGTTGGACAAATCTAACAAACCAATTGAATCATAAATACCAGCGACCACTTCAGCAGACTGAAAGAACTCATCCGGATGTATGTAACCATTCTGAGGCCATAAGGTCCATATAACTCTAAGCAGTGCCAGTCCACACCAAACTGCCAACATCTTCTTCATCCTGATTCATGCCACACTTAGAAATTCCTGAAGAGCAGATGTCTACACACTACTGGATGACTTCAACTTTTTCGGCAAATCATTATGATACAGCAATTGTGATCGTATAATCTATCGCTAAATTCTGAAAACAAAACAAATAAGCTTACGACAATCTTTAAATAATATAAACAACTAAATAATGACAAACTGCGCTGCTGTAGTGCGTATACTGGTTGAAATTTATAACTTATGGCATATGTTATGTACCTAAACGAAATGCGTGGAAACCGATTCAGTGGTCATGCACAAAAGACCTAGCAAATATGGGGTGGAGGGGGGGGGGGAGAAGAGTGGCATGCCCCTCCACAGAGTATTTAGGACTGGAACTGCCTTTGAGTTCCATTAAAAACTACAAGATTGAGCGCCCAATTAAACCTGTAATTGGACCGCTAACAGTGTTATCTACAGTGGTTAAATTGGAAATTAAGGGAGGGGTCCTGTAACGCTAATTAATGGTAATTTTTGTTCTGGGCCCCGGAACGCTAATGGTTAATTTATTCAGGGCCCCGGAACGCTGATGAATTTTCTTACTGGGCCCCGGAACGGCGTTCCGCCTCAATTTACCCCTGGTAATATATAACCTAAAATTTATAATGCATTTACACTCAAATTTACCTACTTTTATAAACCGCTTCCTCGATTTTAAACAAGAAAAAGCATTATAACTTGAATTATTTTCTAAACTTAAAAGCTGTTTGAGCAGTTAAACAACTGGTCAAACTAAGGAAAATGAGTTTAGTTAAAATAGTTAATAATTTTAACTTAACTATTTTAACTAAATATATTGTGTTACTATAATAAAATTAATAAAATTTAAATAAATAGTTTGTTTACTTTTTATGAGAGATCGGCAGATATAAGATGTATAATAACCAATCAAACTTTACCATAAAACCACACCTGGAGATTGACCAATCAGGAAAAACAATACCTCTCATATGCAAATATAGACCCAATTCGCGAACTATGATTTGCATATAAGAGGTGTTGTTTCTTTTGATTGGTCAAACTCCAGGTGTTGTTTTTCTTGATTGGTCAATCTCCAAGGTGTTGTTTTACTGATTGGTCAATCTTGAGGTGTTGTTTTTGCTGATTGGCTATCATCTCTCTGTTGTTTGACGGTTAAACTTGATTGGTGATTATACATCTTATATGTACCCAGTAAATATGTAAACAAATCTACAGGTAAACAATAGGTTATTGCTTTTTAATTTAATTTTAACTTTTTTGCAATAATCAAAAGCTACAGGCAAGAAATAGCTGAATTATAACTTAAAATTGGTTTAGACAGAACTACATATTGGCTTCTTTAGAACTACATATTAAGTTCAGGCTGTCATTGCATCTTGCATCTGCATAGATTTTCCAGCATCCTATTAGTTAACATTTTAATTTAGGATTAGGTTTCTTGGTAGAGTTAGGGCAGGGTTGAGGGTTAGACCACCACCAAATCCTAAAATTAACCCAAAGTGAAAATGTTGAGAAAATTGTACATCTGTACAGGTGCAAGATACAATGAGATCCTTAAGTTAGAAAATCAGCTAATGCTATCAAACTGTACTTTAACAAGTTAAAATCACTATGCTGACAGGAATGCTCTGTTAAGTTCTACTTTGCCCACGACCCTGTTGTAGTCAGTGTAAAAAATGCGGCTGTAAAAATGTATTGACACATCAAAGAAGATATGTCATGATCATTAAGTATATTTCAAATGAGTATTTATTGCAAGTCACTCTGATTCAGAAAATAAACTATTACTGTTCTAAAGCAACTTAAAGTATCACAGAGGCTTTTAATTCTAATATATTTCATCAACCATTTTATCACTTTTAATAGCTACAATTTAATTTATTGATTACTTATTTGAGCATCAAAAAGTGTTTTACAACCTTGCATATAAAGTCTCTGCATAATAGGGCCTATACATAATCAGAAGCCAGACACATAATTTTAACATCAACCGATAACAGTAACCATGGTGGTCAAAGAAAGAAGAGGATGCAAGAAAAAAGAGTTAGTAAATTAATGTTATCCTACAGTGAATGTGGTAGAGGCTAGTTCATGAACCGGTTGTTCTGCTGATCCTCAAAATCGCTATGTACATTTTAAAATTATTACAGCTTACTTGAAAGAAAAATTTCCACTTTGAGTTCGTATTGGGGTGGGAGTAAGGGTTAACCCAATCCTCAATCCTGCCCTAGTCCCTAACAATTGTACTTTCCATAAATAAAACTTATAAATAATCTATGTTGCATGCAATCTGTTATTTACCTTGCGGATCTTGAGGACAACCGGCTCATGAACTATCCTCTACCAATTAATTCAGACAAATTTGTTAATTTGCAGAAGGATTTATTTCGTCATAAGACATGTTGATATGGAGTATCACGATGAAGACGATGACGAAGGATTAATATCTAATGATCGTGTGGTTAGGAAGAAATATTGTGCCTCACTGTACTGTACCAGGTTATCTTATAATTGGTATTTCTTCTATTTGTATATAATTCACACACAATGTCAGAACGCACATGCTAGTATTTATGCTTAAAGTTCTTGGCTGCTGTTTTTTCGTTTTATAATTTTTTTAGCACTCCATGATTAATCATATACCTTTGTATTTTGATTGAGTCTTAATGGCTGCTAGCACCGTATATACATGATTAGCATTCCAGCTTTCATCTGAATTTTTATTTAAAGACTAATATATAGTAGATAATAGAAAGCTGTTTAATGTTTATTTTCCTTACCACAAGGGTAATTCTTGAGATGTATCCAGTTGAGACTCAAACTCGTGTCTTCCTGCTTCTTATGCAAGTTTCAGCCGATTAGGCCGTATAACCGCAGCAGTAGACTATACTCCTAAGGCTGTATCTCCATTGGTTGAACCTCATAAACACATACAGAACTTTATCGGCAGTCTATTAGAATTTAGAACTAAATTTTTGTGATTAATTATGAAGCTTTCTGTGCAGAATTATAGTGCCTACGTAATATGGAATTAGCTATAGAATTAGTTTCGATCAGTGATAATTTTCTGTGAAAAATTCAGCCATTTGAATGAAGAATTGAACCCTCCTGCGGCTCTCCGTAAGAGGCATCCAGCGTAGATCCAGAGAAATGTTAACAAAACTTTCGAGTGATACTAAGGTCCCTGATGTCGTTGTCAGATGATGAAACGGAGACGTTAAATTCACATTGATTGATTGATTAAGGTTTAACTGCATTCATGACCGTATTGAGCTCTCCTAAAGATATAGCCTGCAAAGGGTGGAGGCAACGGCGCCGGCGCCATTGTAGCTGGGGGGGCATTGATCCCCCCCCTCCCCCCCCAGCTATGAGGGACAATGTCCCCCCCCCACATGGCAATTGTTTATAATGCACATTTTGAACTCTTTTTGCCCTTCTTGTCCCCCCCACTTTAAAAATTGCGGCACCGCTCTTGGGTTGGGGGAGGCAAATTCTGCAAATTCTGAATTACAATTGATATCCTGCCCTACCCAGCAAGGACCCGGTGCTTTAAAATGCCCGTTTTGTATTGTCTGGTATTGTACAATAAATCAGAACAGGAAAGACTAGGCCTAACTAGTTTAAATAGGAAAACAATCTGTAATCATCAGTGTCTTGCTTGCAATTAATTGAATTTCTAAAAAACCTCGTTAATTAACATGTTATTTTTATATTTACAGAAATTCTATAATAGTGATAGTAGTTCTGATGACATTTTTCGTGGGAGTGATCGCGGTCTTGCTCTTCACTCCGTCAAATTCCGTTCATTCTGCCACGGGATACTATAAACATGCAGCCGTGGCCTCGGATGCACCGCAGTGTTCTAGTATTGGAAAGTATGTCAACTTGTTGCTTGTTCTCCTTCTTGTTATTACTATTACATTACAAATAAGTAGATATTTATATCATAGAAAGAGAAAATTTCCAATTGAATTGATTTAATTTAAATTTGAAATTTAATTTGACTTTCAATTTGAAATTTAAATTTAAATTTTGACATTTCTTGAAGAACATTATTCGTATTTTTTAGTCGGGCTAATTTGATTACATGCTTCAATAAAATTTTATGTTTGTGCTGACCACTTTCGGGCAGTGCTAATTCCTATTTCGGGTGAAGAACTTATGTTAAATCCTCATTGATTGATTGATTGATTGAATGTAGGTTATTCGAATGAGAATCTGTCTTACTTATTAAAGTTTAAATTGGCAGTAAAATATACTTTGCATCTGATTCTGTTGGTGTAATTATATATTTGTAGGTCCATACTACACGATAAGAATGGTTCAGCAGTAGACGCGGCTATAGCATCTCTGTTCTGTCTGGGCATACATAATTCCCACAGCTGTGGTATCGGTGGTGGCTTCTTCATGGTTGTCTATGACGTGTGAGTAGTGAGCTATTTTCATGAATTGAGCGCCATATTTTGCTAAGTCTTTACTCGAGGTACATTACACAGTCATTTGACTTGTAAGCTGATCGCCCATTGGACAATGCTTCTACTGATCCAGCACCTGACCAATGGGTGAGCAGCTAACAAATTAGTGATGACATAACAAAATGTGGCGGTTAATTCATGAAATAGTTCACTAATTATATAGCTATTAGTAATTAGTTAAGATTGAAGAGTTCAGACTCTGAGCATCTAATAATTTATCAAGTTAAATTAGAGTCATTAGTTATGTTCGATATGCCTTGAAATGGAATCATTTTGAATTTAGAACACATCAAAACATAATTTACGAAATATAAATTACATGTATGTCAATAGATTTTGACGCAAATTATTGAAGAACTCGTAACATACTAATATACCATATAGTTAAATTAAGCAAGCTCATTTATGCTAGCTACAAGTGTCAATGGAAATTTCTTAAATTTGGATAATTAATGATACTTTCAGATTACTTTATAAGTGCATCTATAGCCTCCTCGAGTAGAGTAGTATAGTATCCATATGAAGTTCTTATCAATCAATCAATCAATGAGGATTTAACGTCCGGTTCCTAACCCGAAGGCGATGTCAGGGCTTATATACATGTAGGATCTATTCTATTCACTGCTCTGCCACATGGTAGGTCCAAGGCAAAACTTCATATACACAATCAACTATTTCGCTCTTTCAAGAGCACACCATCGGCCAACCCAATATGTCCGTCTCATCACAATGGCTTGGCCTTTTCCTCACCTAAAATGATGCCTTTTGTTCAAGGAAAATATTGGTTTCTGAGGTGGTTTTCCATTGCATACCTCAGTATCTGCATTAGTCGACTCTTACGAAACACGTGCAGTTATCAGTTGGATTATTCTCAAATTTACCGGACCCAAGATGGGAAGATAACATATAGGCTATTGATGGTGTTCGCTAGTAATTACTAATTTTGCATTTCCTGGTAACAAATTTTTGTATGTTGTGAAGCAGATCAAAGTTAGCACTGAAGTTGTCCTTGCCACAGGCAGGCTTGTACCTTCATTGCTATTTTTGTGTGTTATATTTGTTATTATCATGACTATAAATGCAATTTATTTAATCCTGCCGAACCTGTACAGCCCACGTAATGAACACAAGAAGACTCTGACAGTTTTCAATGCTCGTGAGGTGGCACCACTGGCCGCTAATAAAGACATGTTCCCTAATGCTACAGCTTCTCTTATAGGTAATTTTTCTCACTATCCCTCTCTGTCCGCTTCTGTCTGTGTCTCTGTCTTTGTCGCTCTCTCTCTCTCTCTCTCTCTCTCCATCTCCCTCTCTCTCACTTTCTTTCTCAGTGCCTAGCAGCAGGTCCATGGTATACCACTGTAGAAATTGTATGCCATATTTTCTTAAAGAAAATTTTGTCTTTTGAGGGTCTCCTTAACCAGTGACTTCGTTAGTCGCTTCTACGAAACACGTGCAGCTTTCGGTTGGTCTTTTAATTACCATAGCCAACAAAGCCGCTACGAAAGAGTTTGTGTTATAACTTTACATCAATCAATCAAGGAACTGGTTAATCGTGTACTAGTGCTTGCTGCATTAGTGCGCTCTTTACAGCAATGGTACGATCAACCAATGGGACACAGACTACAAAAAATACCAAAACAGCAACTAAGAAAGGAAAGCCTGTAAGCACTAATACATGCGGTTGACATGTGTAGAAATAAAAAAAGATTAAATAAAAAAGTAAAAAAATTCAATACAGATTAATTGAGTCACTCTTAATTGAGTCTCAGAAGCACTTCAGTGCAATGTTTCTTAAGCTATGTTTATTCAGTATTACCTTCGGATGGAATTTTTGATATCGGATCGTATTTCATTTGTACAATATTGTAGTACTTCTCTGACATCGCCGTCGGGTATGGAACTGGACATGAAATCTTGACTGCTTGATTGATTATATTTATTGTAGGTGGAAAATCGATAGCAGTTCCGGGTGAGCTGAAAGGCTACTACGCTGCGTGGAAGATGTACGGAAGACTAGCGTGGAAGGATTTGGTCATGCCCTCTGTTGAGTTGTGCAGAGACGGGTACAGCGTTGATTATGCCTTGGGCATGAGCATCAAAGAACATGAATTAGTTATCCGTGCTATGCCAGGCCTCAGGTAAGTAATACTATAT
>JAQFZF010004340.1:0-10628 GCA_034695365.1 Enchytraeus norvegicus
AGAGAGAAAGAGAGAGAGAGAGAGAGAGAGAGGGAGAGAGAGAGACATATAATCAAACCTTATCATAAGCTCTGTATACAGCATTGAACATGGGCTGCTTCTGGTTGTGAAAGTTGCTTCGACTCCCATGTATAATAACGATTCCCTTCTCTTCTGCAGATTTACAATTATTCTTCGTGTACAGACAGTGGTCTGGGCGATAATTCCATTTACAAGAAAACATGAACAACTGATCTGTATGCAAAAAGAAAGAAATAATATAAAAAGGTAACGGTGGTGTGCCATATTAGTTACCGAACGTATGCGCGGAGCTGATCCCGATCTTGAGCGATTGCAGCACAAAGGTGGCATAGTCATTAATCCGACGGTGTGGCCGCCAGCCCAACTCTATGCAATCCAATTTGACAATTTGATCATATACACCAGACCTGTGGTAATCATCGCAATATACCGAAGCAGTCACCAACTACGTATTAATTGCTACCAATCATTGGTCCTACGCAAGGGATGGTGAGCTTGGTTCGCCCGTTGTACATCCGAGATTTTACTCTCTGATTGATTCGACCGGGAATCGAAACCCGGACCTTATGCCCAACTGTTTTATACAATCGATACAAACTGGCCGACGCGCAAACCATTGTGCCACGGGGACGTACTCAATGTACGAACTTTAAATAATATAATAAATTTTAAAGAGTCGTAAATGAAGATGAAACCTATCTTATTTCAAACGATTTATCCCAGTTCATGCAGTTTTGCCGATGTCCTATCACATTCAGGGGCGTCGATTCCTCCCCCCCTCCCGGTTTTGATGCAATAATTTGGCTCAAAATATACCGCCATAGCGGTCTTTCCCCCATTTCGTCTTCCCCCCCATCTTAGGGAATTTTGGCCTAACAATTATCCCCTCCCCCCAATTTTATAGGTGACGCAAGTTGCGCCAGCATGGAGTTGCCCCTGATCTAATTAAAACATTAGTATCGTAGTTTGTTGTCGGGAGCACCCTCGTGGCTGGGACCTCGTGGCTGGGACCTCGTGGCTGGGACCTCGTGGCTGGGACCTCGTGGCTGGGACCTCGTGGCTGGGACCGCGTGGCTGGGACCGATAGCCTTATTTCTCAATCGATGAATCAGGGTCTAGAGCTTCATGGTTCGAATAGCAGGACTCACCCGTTACTAACAGTTACTAATGCAACATATCGGTAAAAAACTGACGTTCAGTCGTCAAAACTGGCGTTCAATCAGGGTTTCTATGAGCTTTGGTGAATTTTAGATTTGTTTTGAGTTTTTCTTACTAACGCATCTATTTAGCATTGCACTTATTCGGCATTTATAACTATCGTTGGGAGAGTCTTGAGCAAAACGACTGCATGAAATTTCAATCAATCGATGCTAATTTAACGTCCGGTTCATCATCTGATGATTATATCAGAAAATTTGCTCAAAACAACAGTGAATATTAAAAAGTGAACGTTTTTGTCGTACTCAGCTCAGAGTGCTTGACAATGGAGATGATCCCCAACCAAGCGATACAGCACACAGGTGCACATTTTCATTAGATGTAGTTGACAATATAAAGCTTCAGTTCAATGCAAAAAATCTGTATGCGTTGCTCTTGGTGCAGCCAGTGAGTACAAAATCATTGACATGAAGCTACAGGACGGTAACATATCTTGGGCTAAGATGTTTAAGTATCTAGGTGTGAGTTTTAACGCCGGAAAAATGCTAACAGTGGACAACAGTATTCCCATTAGAAAGTTTTATTCAAGTTGCAACAGTACTTTTCATAAATCATCCAATATAGATGAAATAGCCAAATTACATCTTATTGAGTCAAACTGCTTACCCATTTTAACTTATGCCTTGCCAGCCCTAAATCTAATACCAGATCAAATGCCTGAAATGAACAAAGCGTGGAATTGAGCATATAGAAAGATATTTGGTTTTAATATGTGGGAATATGTAAAATTATTGATATGTGGGTTGGGCAGATTAGATTTCGTGCATATCAGATTGAAGCTTCATATAAAATTCCTTAGATGTAATATGACCTCGAACAATTTAACTTTAAAGTACTTGTTGATACGAAATGCTTAATCTGATTCTGATTCTCTGTGTAAACGAAGCGCTAGCGATACATGAAGATATCGAAAATCTAGTTTTCAATAATCTTCCCAATGGACATGTTATAAGATTGATCCACGATTCGTTTAATGCTTCCGTGATGGGGTCATAGCCTCATCAAATGTTATCATATTTGTTTGTATGCATGATAGAAACTTTTAGACAATGAATAATTGTAAGAAGGTTTGGGTGTGTGTGGGTATGATTGTATAAGTGTGTGAGAATTATATTTTGTTTTATGCTCTATATTATGATATATAAAGTTTTGCGCACCTGTTATTTAGTTCACTTTTGAATATTGTTTGCGGTGTTGTCTCCGTTGCCCTGTATTCGTTACGAATAAAGAGATACCTATTATATATGCCTATAAATATAAATTTGTAACTCTTAAAAATGATTTTTCTATTAAATTACTATATTATTCTAATTGGTATTATATTTCGACCCATCAGGGCCTAGTTGTTTTTGAACAATTAAATTATTGTACTGCGATAATAAGCTTACATCTCCGTGGCTCAGTGTGCAAATTCGCCGGTATTTATGCCGAAGCTTTACGGGTTTCGATTCCCGTTCGAGTCAATCAGAGAGTTAAATCTCGGATGTACAACGGGCCAATCTAGCCCACCATCCCCTCGTGGGTAGGATAATTGGTAGCAATTAGTACATAGTATGTGACTACTTCGGAAGATTGTGAAGATTAGGCCCACGACAGGTCTGGCGTATTATCCAATTACCAAATTGGATTGTATACAATGTATAGAGTGGGGCTGGCGACCTCATCTTCGGATTAATGACCATGTCACCTGTGTGTTGAAAACGCATAGGATCGGAATCAACTCCGTGCCTACAAGGTTGCTGTACTGACCTTTAAGGTCCTTCAATATTGACAACCTTCCTCTCTGGCTGATCTTTCCTCTATCTATAAACCCCCCGCACTCTCCGTTCTTCTGATTCTATGCTTCTTATGGTCCCTGACATGCGTGCTGCCATGGGCCGACGCTCCTTCACCTTCGCTGATCCAACAACATGGAATGATTTACCTCTTCACATTCGATCCTGCACCACTATATCTACTTTCTGTTGCAAACTCAAGACTCATTACTTTCCTCCTTAGATACTTTTTAGTATGATCGTTGTTTTTATTGATAAATGGACATGCACCTTGTTGGACCCTATTCTCTTTCAGCATAAGTGCTTTCCGGTTGCGTTTGGGTGGACCAGCTGGTGTGACTTACGCTGTCTGAGACTTCCCTGATATCGTCGTCAGATGATGAACCGGACGTTAAACCGCTACTTGGTTTGATTTTACGTTCGGTAACGAATATGGCACACAACTTTACTGGCTTTACTTTACTTACCAACTTTACTTTATGGCACACAACTTTACTGGCTTTACTTTACTTACCAACTTTACTTTATGGCACACAACTTTATTGGTTTTACTTTACTTACCAACTTTACTTTATGCACACAACTTTACTGGCTTTACTTTACTTACCAACTTTACTTTATGCACACAACTTTACTGGCTTTACTTTACTTACCAACTTTATTTTATGCACACAACTTTACTGGCTTTACTTTACTTACCAACTTTACTTTATGCACACTATTACTGCAAGAATATCATTATTTTCAGTATAGAATACAGCGGATATAGGCCTAGCCTATAATACCATTGTGTCATGATTTTGAATTTGTTTATATATTTTCTTAAATAAATGCCGAACTGTTTAGGTCAATGTAGCTGTATAAAAAACTGTGTAAAAAAGTAAGCAGACTTATAGAAGTTCTATTATAAAGACTAGTTACAATGTTACATAGGGGTACATTGCATCTAGTTAACATTGTAGCAAAGCAGAGTAATATTCATTAGGCCCAAAAGTAAAGTAGACTTTGTAATACAGTACTTTGTAAAGTACTGTACCTTATAGATCTACTATAAAGTACTGTTACAGTAGGCATACCTTGCAGGCTACTGTGGAATTACTAGTAAAAGTGCATTAGGGGACTTTGCTGTCATAGTAAACCGTGGAGAAACGTAAAGTAACGGAGGCTATAGTAGTATATTTTACCGGCCTGTCTAGTAACCGTGGTGATTATATCAGCTGATCGAGATGGGGGCGGGGGCTTCTATGGATCAAACAGAAGAGGGGCGGGGCGAGGTGAATGTAGTGCGCACCTACGCCACGCCCTCTGCCCGAGCCAACAGCGCAGTGACTAACCCAGCCTGGAGACAAGTGCTGAGGAATAAAGATCTTAGGAACCCACAACATAGGAGGTGGAGGGCTACTGCATTGGGTAAGTAAAAGCTATTCAGTTTAACGTAAGTTTCTGTAGACTATAATTATGATGAAGATTTAAGGTCCGGTTCCTCACCCGAAGGCGGTGTCAGGGACTTCTCAAGCCGATTATGCAATTACAAGCAGTTCTATAGGCCTACCACCAGAACACATGGGCCATTGCATATCCATTTTATCGGTCCTGTTGACATACCTAGTGATGATCTGTTTTTGCAATTTGGTAAGCCTTACATTTTATTAATATGTCAGTTTTCGAGAATGCTGATTTGCTTATTATAAACTGAGCCAGTTGCACATTGGTTGATTGTCCGACTCGTTCCATTTGTTTACTGTGTTTGAATTCCAGGGATTGACCGTCACTGATGCAGCCGTTAGGCCGCGAAATTGACGTCAAATTCTGATTTAGTCTCTTTTTGCTTTTGTAGAGGGAGTGTCGAAGTTGGAGTCGGTTTCGCAGCCTAACGGCTACATCAGTGGCGGTTGGGCCCTGGGATTCGAACAGTTAACAAATGGAACACGAGTCAAACACTTAACCGATGTGCTCTCGGCTCACAAGTATAGGTTCTTAATTTAATATAAGACGATGGATTTAATTTGTTAAAAGATTCGTCTCTGATATCGTCGTCAGATGATGAACCGGATGTTCATCATCTGATGATGATGTATCATCATCATTTGACGTCCCTGACATCGCCTTCGGGTGAGAAACCGGACGTTAAATTCTCATTGATTGATTGATTGAATGCTAACTGATTTTTGATTGCTGGATTATATAAATATATTATGTTAATTTTACTACAGGGAGGAGGACTGCCTGTAAGATAAGGTTATCAAAGACTGGCTTCTCTCTTCATCATCTCAGAATCTGCGAGGGCCAGGTAAGACACAGGGAATGGGAGGGTTAGGGGCTGTGTGCAAATTTAGAACTTTCGGCAACCATTTTGAGAGGTAGCCAAAGGCCATCCCCCATTGAAGCGTGTATCGGGGTCCCGCCCCCTGTACCCCTGTACCCCCTGTACCCAGCCCCCTTCCCAAAGAAACAAAAAGGATCAATTTGTGAAATTTTAATGTTATTTAAATGGCCTTTATTAAAGGCTTTCTTCCTAGTATGATTCTAATTGAACTCTAGGGAAAGCTGGGGTATGCCAGAAATATCGAGACTGAATAGAGTAGGTGAGAGAACACTTCCTTGAGGCACCCCTGTTCTTAATTATTTTACTGTATTGTGGCGGGATTATTGTGGAGTATAATTATATTTGCGTCTTTAATGTAGTTGATAATGAAGTTGGTAGATATTGACGGAGAGCAGTGCTTGTTAAAATAAATCATGACCTAGCAGTGATAGGTCATAGTATTATAATGCACACTACCAGACAACTACAGCCTAGAGATGCCAGCTCCACCAATCCTCAACTCAAAAGACGTATGCCCCTACCAGATATCAAAGAAGCATTTATAACATCTAAGAACTAACGAAGTACCTTTCTTTCTGTCCTATCTGTACAAAATCAACCCTTCCACACATCTATAATTCTATATCCATTCTGTAATAAGCTGTAATAAGCTTAACCCAATCTTTTTGACGGTATTACTCGATTGTGTTGAGCCGTCTTGAAGAGAAACCTTGTGCTTCCGAACCTTGACGTTAAACACACTCAAACCTACCTACTTCTCACCGTGGCCACTCTGCATTCTTTGTTCTGAACAAACCCATGACACAATACATCCCTGTAAATGCACACAAATTCAAAGAAAACTTGCTAACTCCAAATACGATTGATGGAAAAATCACTGCCAGGCGGCGGAGCTGCTAGAGACCTGGAGGCGAGCCCTGGATGCCCCTACCTCACCCAATGACGAAGATAGAGAAGATCAGCAACACAGCTGCTCTTATTAGTTGGCAACAACAACCACGTAGGCTTTATGAAACATTAATTCTATCAAATATAAATTGCTTCATCCTATAACCTGCGAAAGCGATCTCACAACATAACGCTACCTCTGTGCACTACTCTCACAGCCAAAAAAATTATAAACAGAATACTTTTTGAATATTGATCTTTAGGATAGGTCCCTCCCATTTTGTTAAGCTGCATTCTAGGAACTCTATCTGCTTCTAACTTAGGATTTATTATTGTTTATTGTATATTATGTGTATTTCTAGCTTGTAACATTGTGCGTATCACAATGAAGTTGCTAACAAACTACTACTACTACAATGGTCCTTGCTGCTAGATATAATAAGATAGATAGATAGATAGATAGATAGATAGATAGATAGATGGTAGATATAGATAAGAGTTGTATCATGTACCTGCCTCACTTGGGCACGCTAATTATAGCCAAGTTACTCATTGTGTTATCTCTCTCTTTCTATCGGTTTTTATAAACCGATAGTTTTTTATATTATATTATTGTATTAAGACTAGATAGTAGCTACCCTTTGCATACACCTAAATGTATGCTCGGGGTATCCAAGAACAATGGCGCAAGAACCTTACTGATGGTCACTTATTCCATTCTTACGAGTATTCCTATAAGACTCCGGTACCACCGTACAACCAGTGATAGACCTTGACCTATCACTGCCTTGATGAACGATGGCATATCTCGTGAGCTCATAATGCGCAGGAGGAGGCAGATCGACCAGAAAGCATTTGCAAACCATCAACCTGGTATTCGCGATGCACTACTGCAAAGGATACCAGGCTCATCATACAGAGGCGACCGGACTGTTTAATACTACTCCACTGTGACAGTCACATCCAACAAGACGCTACTTCTCTAGATCGTTGATTTCGCGCAACGACACAAAAGATTCATGTTCAATTGCATTTTAAGAACTCAACCAGCTGTCGTCAAAAATCAAACAATGTTCACGTTAAGTTAACCAAAATTCTCATTATACTGCGCTTCAGTTATGATTGGTTCATTGATTGATTGGTTGATTGATTGATTGATCGATTGATTGATATAATTGGATGATTTGTTGATTGATGCATTGATTGCTTTATTGATTGATTGCTTGATTTATTTATCGATTTATTCGTTGATTGATAGATTGATTTTTTGATTGATTGATATATTGATTTTTTGATTGATTGATCGCAGGTGGTAACGTTCCTATGGGATGACACAAATAATGGTTCAAAATCCTTCAGCGTTCAACAGGTTAGGAAATCGTACTAATCATTTATCCCGGTAACACGGGCAGTTTTGCACGCCCACCCCCACCCCCCCGAGGCGAACCAACCCCATCCAATTGAGAAAAAAAATTTATGGACTTTCTTTTGCAAAGGTACCCATCCAACCCCTAAAAGAAAATAGTTCACTTACTTTCACGTAAAAATATCAGTGTAACGTGGGGAAGTATGCACTATGGTGTGGATTTTCACATTAGAAGCAAGTGATCTTAGTTCGAATTTCAGCTTAATCAACAAAAAGAAAAACCACAAGTCGCATGGACAGTTTATTCTCTGCGTACGCTAAATGTCCGAATTGAGCAATTTCAAGGGGGGGGGGTCGGTTAGGGGTCTGGGGGAGCGTCGTAAGCGCCCCCAGCAGGATCCGAGGCAGAGTCCTGGCCGCCAACGGTTTTGGTAAATATCAAGGTCAATTGTCTATGTAGGCTAAAATTGAATAGTATTTTGTGCAATATGCAATATAGGCTACAGAAGTTGGAAAGTCAACCCCTTGGGGGTCGGCCACACACTATAAGCGGGGGGGGGGGGGTCAAATAAAGATGTAGTGGTTTCAATTCCTCTCAGGGCTGAGTCACTTCACCGCTTCCAGCAGACTGCTCCTATATAACATAGGAAATTCTTATACTCGATCGATCTACTTATCGATTGATCGATTGATTAATTTATCGATGTATTAATATAGTTTATTTTCACCAATTGAATGGTAAACATAAATACATGTACAGAAGAAATAAATTAATCTAAGGTAAACATAATCAAACATCACTGAATATAAAAGAAAACTATCGTGTTGCAATACTAAGCCTATTTATGAATTCGAGAGAAATAAATTCTCAAAGTAGTTCAATATTTTACATTTTACGTGATATTTAGAATCTTCAGATTGAAATTGATTGATCGATTGATTGATTGATTGACTGATTGATCCATTAATTGATGATTGATTGTTAGGTGTAAGAGGATGAAGGAGACAGGAAGCCAGTACTTGGTGGATTCAACAGTGGTGCAGTCAGTAAGAAAGGAACCTACGAGCAACAGTTTAATCTGGTTGGAGAATATAAATTTATAATGTGAGTATTCGTTTGTAAACTAAAATAATATATATATTATCCCGTTCGGGTATTTAGTGAACGGTACAAGTGCAGCAATTAAGCTATCCATAACCTAACCCTAACCCAAATCATAACCTAGCCCTAGCCATAGCCTAACCCCAAATGTAACCTACCCCTAACTACCTCTACCCCTACTATACCTGGGATACCCATACCTCTATTCCTATTCCTAATACTGATCGTCTGCAAAGATGCAAAGATGCACTATATGCAAAGATGCTGCATAGCATATGTGCAAACTATTGTATAATCCAGATATCTCCCGGATATCTAAAAGCTATCGTTGACCCAGCTATTAGTCTTAAAGGATATCTTCTTCACTCAGAAAACATTCTCATAGATCTATGTGTAATATACGATGAACGCAAGTAGCCGATTTCAGAGAGCTGGGCATGCGTAGTATGCCTAAGTTGCGAGCAAGGTTGGAGTGCAATGGAATTGGACAATATCTCATTCCAGAGCTTTACTTTAAAGCAGCTGATTATATTGACCTAATAAACTGGCACGATATTGAATTAGCTGAACCTCCGCTACTCATTGGTATCTCGGTGAATGACGTACGTGAAATGTTTGTGGCCAGTGGTGATGTCTCAAATAAGCTTATTAACTTTCCAAAGCATCCCTGCCACACAAAGGATGTACATAGAGAGGTGTGTTGAGATAGTCACTGAAGCATCCTCAGCAGTTTGTGAGGCAATTGCGGGAGATCTACGGCTTTATTCGAGTACGTTTGGTAAGGCGAGGAATATCGGGCTTAATGCCAAGCTAAATACATCAAAAGAATTGTTAAAATATATAGGTTTCCATTAATGTTAATGACGGTAATTCTGCAGAATTGAGAGTACCGGTATAATGAATTACTTTTTATCAAGTCCAATCGGATTATCACTGGGCTATGGTTGTGCTTTGACTGTGCACGTGCAATAAATGTACGGCATTGCTCCTTAAAGATCATAATCTGTTATTAGATTAAGAAAACAATTATCTTATTGCAGCTTTTCATATTTAAAACAACATAAAATAGACCATAGGTAGACGGAGGTAGAAAAGTACTGAATTAAAGGTAGAAATTTTTATTATTATTAAAAAGGTGTCGATAACGCTTTTTTCGATTTTCACTAATTTGTCATGACGTCATTTACTATTAAATAATTTCCTATTACAGCTCATTTGATAGTATTTTATGCATTCTTAACAGTGTGCTCATTTATATTTCTCCAAAATGTTTAGAAATCATCATAAAGTTACGTCAAAGATGACACAATCGCAAATTGAAATTTTGAGCGACGGACCGCACCCACCCCCCCCCTCCCCCCTACCTTCAGAGCCTCGGTGGCAGGGTAAGATCTTGCACGATACCCTTCAAATTTTTACATATTGCTTAAAGTATATAGTCACAACTTTTTTTTCACTATTACTAGTTATTACTGAAGAAAAAACAATCTGCAATGCAAAATCGATCCACCCTAATGTGTACATGTAACTAGTAATTAAGATAGTGTTAAATTAAGTTGACTATTTATTTATTTTATTTAGGCTATTTATTTATTTATCACATCACACAAGCAAATGACAATCAAGCAAAGAAGCAGAGAACGTGAGTGTGAATGGAGATAAAGGCCACAAGTGGCTCTTACATATTCCATCTATAGATTTTGTTGAAATTAAAATTAAAAGCATTTGCTGTAGATAGTTTATCAATAGTTAGTTTAAAAGTTCAATGTGCGATCATGTATATTGTCCAATCCTAACTAGTTTATACAAAATAGTTAATATATAGGGTGCGCCATAAAAAAGTAGTACACTGTGAAAAAAATTAAATAATTTCGCCATCTCTTGTCCGTTTTAAATTAAAATTTATGGGGTCATATAGGGTCCAATGCAACA
>JAQFZF010004341.1:0-10627 GCA_034695365.1 Enchytraeus norvegicus
GAGCCCTGGAGGAGCGCTCCCAAGGACGAAGATAGAGGGGTCAGCACCACGGCTGATCCTCGGGTGGGCAACAACAAGAACCGTATAATCTAAGACTCTACTATAAATAGGTTAATTACACAGTGATTCAATAAAAGTAAGCCAAACTCTTTATGCCAATCA
Source organism: Enchytraeus norvegicus (assembly GCA_034695365.1). Taxonomy (NCBI): domain Eukaryota; kingdom Metazoa; phylum Annelida; class Clitellata; order Enchytraeida; family Enchytraeidae; genus Enchytraeus; species Enchytraeus norvegicus. The sequence goes on from JAQFZF010004341.1 coordinate 163, forward strand.
TAAAGAGATTAGTTCTTTATTATTTCTTTATTTGTTGATAAAAATTGTACTTTATTTATTCAATCAAAATGTTACTAAAACTATGTGCATATATTATTTAAAAAATATCAGTAATATTTACAATTTAAATATTAATTGTTCAGAAAATTAAATATCAATTGTTAAAGTTTGCCGTACTTTTATTGAGCCACAGTGTTTGTTAGGTTCAATTTACGAGTCAATTCTATTTATAATCTGTTATCTATGCACTGCCATTATGTAACAATCTCAGAGAAAAAATTTTCATTCATGGCAACGTCTTGATATTATCATACTATCTTGCGTGACTTATCGAATGGCCTTCGCGATGTTCTGTACAACGTAATCATTCGACTTATACGTTGTAACAAACTACTATCAACATTTTGTTTTAATTGAATCAATAAATTAGTTATAAGTTTAGTTAAGCCCAATACAAATACAATTGTAGTAACTATAGTATCTGTCTTATAAAATAAACTCAAAGATATTCAAGTCAGACTATTTTTTTGGGGCTACACCATTAATCAACTATTGCTACATGTAAGCTTGCTAAGTTTTTAATTGAAGCAGACCCGCTTCGCTAATAATTCTTAAATGTACAACGTTATACAAGTGCATCACGGGTACATGTGTAATTGTAATGTACATGTACAATTGTACATGTAGACGCGTGTAAACGGGTGGGTTCTAGACTATCTTATAGTCTACGACTTTATACTTTAGTCCTAGTAACTGTACGCGCAATGTTCAGTGTTCACTCGTGTTTTATTAAAGTAAACCAGGCAAGTGCTTCTTCGATTCTATAATCATGATACTGTAGGCACCAATATAATTGATTTAATATAATGTCGATTTTATTAGTCATGGTTTTCTCAATGGCCTTAATTTAGAGTCTTCATGTGTCTCATTGAGTTAAAATGTCGTGATGTTTGTGAGTTCTTTAGTCCGTTATTCCACAATCAAAGAGTAAACAGCATCGCTTGAAATGGCTGGTCCATAACCTTGGCTGAAATAAGACAAGGACCGTGTTATTAAAGTTGTTATTCGGATTTTAAGACCTTGTTTACAAAAATGAATCGTACCTAAGTAATGAATTCTATAGCGTGGTTGCTGTCGACTATTTACAGTAGGTATATCTAATTATATTGATACCGCAGATATAACGTTATATGACATGGACCTGTCATTAGGCAGACCACTGAGATTGAGATATAGAGATTAGGATAAATAAATTACTATACTATTCTCGCACGTTGGTGAGAAAGCCTGGGGTTTGTTTCAGAATTCTATTTTTCAAAGTCGTTCGGGGAGTATCATGGCAAATGTACACACAATACGGTACTCAGAAGTACAGAATAACGCAGATGGTTTCATGAAGACTGCAACAAAACGGCTTGACTGAAAATGGCACACAAGAAAATGACGGACAAACATTTAACAATGCCATGAAATTGAGCGACAGGAAAATAAAGGACAAAGAGTCGAGGTAGGAATTTGAACAACAGGAAAATGAAGGACAAAGATTCAACGTTTCCAAACGCCATATATCAAGCCATAGTGAAAGGAGTAACTTATTTTAACAGCTGTTTTTGGAAAGTTTGAGGGGGGGGGGGAATGAAACGATTTAAAAAGTCTAAATATCGACTCGAGGATAAATAAAAGCAGCTTTAGCATTGGGAGTATAGGACTTTCAAAAAAATGTTTTGTTTGTTTTATAAAATATTAAGAACACGCGAGCACGACCTTTCTTACACAGTATCTTATACAAATTATGAGTTCAAAATAATCTTCATTAGATTTCCAGGGCTCATAGATTTAAGAATTTTGAATTTGAAATCTGTGATGCGGAGACTAGAATATAAAATAAAGCTATAACATAAAAATCATTATAGATGTTTACCTTTACAAATACGAGTCTCCATTAAATTACTATTATTTCTCAGTATATGCCATTAAATATATTATAACTTGACTAGTTATTATATTTTTATCGCTTTCGTTCAGCGTTCATGCAAGACATTATCCTGAATGGATCCTTTGTCGTTTATTTTCTTGTCTGTCATTTTCTGCCTCGACAGACATTTTAAATATCTTAGTCGTTCATTTTCTTGTCTGTCATTTTCCTGCCTCAACTTTTTCAACAACAATTTTCCGTTTCTTTGTCCTTCATTTTCTTGTCTGTCAATTTCCTGCCTCGACATTTTCCATTTTTTTGTCCTTCATTTTCTTGTCGTCATTTTCCTGTCGGCCATTTTCAGCGTTCCCAACCCAACGCCATGACAGAGCATTGAACTCGCGAATTCTTGTTTCAAAAGCTGCCGTGTGGAACCTGTGTGTCTATGAGATCAATCAATCAATCAATGAGGTTTTAGCGTCCGGTTCCTCACCTGAAGGCGATGTCAGGACGTCAGGCGATATCATCATAATCAGACGGTCGTCAAATCCCATGTGGACCTAACCGCCAGAAACCTCGTCTATCCGTCTAACCAGCTATCAATCCTCCGTCGAGCTTTACGGACGCGCCCAACATAGTGAGGAGAGGGAAAGGTTTCAAGAGTCCTGGAAATGCAAATCCTCATGAACGAAAGTCCATGAGTGGATCTCAGCCACGGAAATCATCAGAAATCTATGATATACTTACGTTAAATTGAATTGGGCCAAATGTAATTTTATTTAACAATATTACTCGGCGCATTAATTTTTTTGTCTATTTGCGGTAAATGGTTACCGAATTTCAGTTCTAAAAAGTAAAGGAGTGCTGGTAATCGCAGCCTTGTGCTACATAATTAAGGGGTCTCATATGACATCATTAATTTACAAATGGTGGCTGGCGATCTAAATCTGTACTGCCAAATGAATATTTACATTTGGCAGTTCAGATTTAACACACTAAAACTGAGCCATAGGCATGTGTTTCGAGGGTGATTATAATCAAACAGATAATCACATCGTTTAGTGGAGTACATATTCAGAGTCTCAATGTAGCGTACTACAATTCGGTGATTTTTTAAAATTCAGACAATAGTAATTCATATAGAAGTTCGATCGAAAATCATGTAAATCACTTGTTAAGTATCAGTGAGCCTCGTAAGCCCGTATGTAAACAATGTTGCCACTGTCGTTCCCATGGATATGCAAAACCTCTGCATATCTTGAATCAACTGAGTTTTTCGAAACATATTAAAACTCATAGGTATTAATATTTCTCAATTATACCAATTTCTACTCTTCCAGAAATTCTACCACGGCACACCTAGTATTATCTCCCGGCACACCAGTGTGCAGCCGCACACCGGGTGCACTGTTCTAGTCTCTACTTATCAATTATGATTATTGCATGATTGTAACATTGCTCTCTAGGTTGGAGAGGGTAGTCGGTAACACACCCGCTCGATAATCAGATTGTCATGGGTTCAAGTCCCAGCTGGGTCTGTCTCTGACAGACTGACAGTATCCTTCAATACAGAAATGTTCAGACGTTAAGCTTCGCTTGACAGATTTTATATGTTGCTGGTTTATTGTCATAGAACATGGAAGCCGGCCGCGTGGGAGGGGAGAGATGATATAAGAACAAGTGTCAAGAGTTTGCAGGAGTTGATCGACCCAGCGGAGGATATAAAGATGGTCGCGTTGTCAACTAGTTCTAACCTACTGGGTCTAGTCGACGATAGACTACTGCAACTCTTTCCTCAGTCAGCTAGCATTCAAGCTTGTGTCACTGTGCACAGTGTGCAGGTTTGTCAATCAAGCTATCAATCAATCGAGTAATTAATGGGAGGTAGAGTTGTCTAATTTTGATTCTCTTCCGGTTGGATGGTGTAGTTGGTAACAAGTTTGTTCGATGAGCAGGATGTCATGGGTACCAGTCCAGCCATATTTACAGTATCCTTCGATACGGAAGTAGAAGGTAAACTTAGCTTTACAGTTCATTATTATTATTATTCTAATTCTTTGTATTTTCCACACATGTCAGGTGCACGTGTTTACAGGATCTCATTTCTTAGTTTCTGTTTTTGGTATTTTTTTGTAGTCTTCCGTCCCACTGATTAATCGTATATTTGCCGTATGAAGCTCAATACTGCCCGCAAGCATTGATGCAAGATTAACCACTAACGGTGGCATTATATAATTCTTGTAGTCTGACCTGGGTTTGAACCCATGATTCTTCATTCACCTTACTCTTGATCATACCACGCTAACCACGTGACTACTGCCACCGGCAAGCAGTTATTATGAAGCTTGGCAGCTCTGTTAACTTAAGACCACATGCTGGTATATTAAGTATAACTGATATGCTCTTAAGATCCAAGTTTCCATTACAAAATAATATTTTTACCAAAGGTTTAACAACCGTTTCCTCATCCAGGGATGATATCAGATCTACATCAATGATGATCTAATGTTACAAATCGCCAGAAGGCTGAAACTCTTCCCTTGTATTTGATATATTGTTCATCTGGGAAAAAGCTTGTTCCTAGGTTAATGGTTATTCAAGTTTTAGTTTGATCAAAGTTAATCCATAAAATTTTCAGTTATTGCCTATCGGGTGGGTAGTGCATTAGAGAGATTGATTGATTGATTGATTGATTGCTTGATTGATTGATGCTGTGTGTTTGCTAGGAAGCATCCCCACGGGTCAGACATAGAGTGGAAGTTGAGAGATGGAAGGTGTGTGATGTTTGTCCTGACCATCTAACTTTTGCTCCTCTGAGTGCCGTGCAGGATACTCTGTTGACAGGGCACTGTATTGACCACCTAGCTTCTGCTCCTCTGACTACCTCGCAGGATGCCCAGGCGACAGGGCTCTGTCCTGACTACCTAGCTTCTGCTCCGCTGACTACCACGCAGGATGCCCTATCTATAGGAGTCTGTCCTGACCGCATAACTTCTGCTTCTCTGACTACCACGCAGGATGCCCTGTCAACGGGGCCCTGTCCTGACCACCTTGGTGAGATTAGTGTAGAAAGAATTAGTGCAGAAAAAATTGATGAGATTAGTACAGAAGGAATTAGTGAGATTGGCGCAGAAATAATTGGTGATATTAGTGCAGAAAGAATTAGTGAGGTTGGCGCAGAAGGAATTGACAGTATTATTCTTGTAGAAGCTGTGAACAAGACTGAAAGAGATGGAACAGCTTCAACTGATACAAGTGGAATTGTGTCGAACGTTAATAACGATAACGAAGTCATCGGCAAAGCACTAGACGATTCATTAGACAGTAGTTACATGATCGGTCTAGAACTGGGCATTGCTGCTAATGAGTATCTACAATCCTACGAGACAACTGATATAACGAAAACTTCAGCATCACTCTTTGACCAAGCACCCGTTCGTACTGATTCCGAGGGGATTACGGAATCTGATATTCTATCTCGTCAACAAACGGGAGACTCTACTTCAATGAAATCTAGTGTTTCATCACTCGACGCTGTTGCGATTACAGTGTCAGTTGAAAATGTTAACATTTCTCAAATGACACTAGAAGAAGATCGAGGTATTACCGAACACGACATTCCAGCAGAGGTTATTAACAACGCTACAAGTGATAATGGAAATTCATCGGAACTGGTGTCAGATAGAAATTCGTCAGAACAGGTGTTAGTTAGAAATTCATCGGAACAGGTGTCTGATAGAAATTCATCGGAACTTATGTCAGATGGAAATTCATTGGAATATGTGTCAGATGTTGTGAAATGTGCCTCTGAGGAAATTTCAGTGATTAATGATGACTCTTCTACGACAGAGATAAATAAAGTTATGAGAGATAAGGAAAGTTATGATGGAACAGATAAAAGTTGTGCAGTGGAGGGGAGTGGTGCCGGGGAGGAAAGTGGTGTACGAGAGCGAGGTGGTGCAGGGGAGAGAGGTGGAGTGCTAGGAGAGGTGAGGGTTGATGGGTTAAACTGCCCCAGGTGTCACTACGTCTCTGTCATACCATTACCTGTGGATCAGCTCTACAGTAACTTCCTTCTAATTAGGTAACCCTGTTATATCGGACTTACTCTGTTTTTGAGCCCGATTTCTCTTCGACTTGTGCATTTGCAATATTTAGTGTTCTGGTCGTTGGAAGATGTCTGTAGTTGCACATCCCACTTGGGACGTCCCTGACATTGCCTTCGGGTGAGGAACCGAACGTTAAATCCTGATTGATTGATTGATATATAACACATTTTGATTATTTGAATTAATGATTTAAATCTATCTATCTTGTGCTATCTGTAAGATGGCAGGTCCATAGCACAAATTTTCTCATACAGCTATCTTGCATTGCTCTCTAAAATAAATCAAGCAATGATAAATTACCCATGTTGGGGTCGGGGAAACTTGTTAATAGGCCACCGACAACTGCATATGTTTCGTAACAGGTGACTAACGTAGATGCTGCAATGAAGGGAAGAGTTGTCTGTGCCATGACTAGGCAAATTTGTCGCTATACTTCCAGACTGCGGAGGCCTTGCTAGACTATTTGTACCTTCGCTGTTAAAATATTTCTTATGTGAAATGGTTACCGTAGGTTTTCAATGTAGTAGTGCACTATCACTCAAAAATCTAGACTTTATTTTTAATATCGAACAGTGACTACTATTGTTGCGTAACCTCACAGAGCCTAGGCTCTTTTATGGTCGCCACCTTCAAACTTCATTTATTTGTTTATATATATATTATATTTTGTTTGCACCTATTGATTGTAACTTTGTTGAGATAGCAAAAAACGAAAAAAAGGTGCGTATGAGATACCTAGTATATAGAGGCAATCGCTATAAAATATGTATTTCTGTATAATTGTTGTTGATGTTGTTAAACAGATACTCAGATCACCTAAGAATTATTCTTCCATCGGCCTCTCTCTCCTCCGTCAGCTGGGGCAGGACCGCTCTGTTCGGATGGTACTCTGACTTCCCCGTGACAGTTGGCAACTCTGTCGACAGCCTGTTCCATTTTCTTCACACTCCTGCAGCTGATGGTAGCACTGGAGCTTTGCTTGATGACAGTGTTGCTGCAGCAGATGTCGTTGATATAGCAGCTGCTGGTGATATGGCTACAGCTGATGCTATTAAAGCAGCTGCTAGTGATATGGCTACAGCTGATGCTATTAAAGCAGCTGCTACTGAAACTGTTAATTCAGTCGATGCCATTTCTGATGTATCACCTAATTCAGTCAGTTCTATGTCGGCTGATGGGTGTGCTGCTATTTCTGCTAATTCAGCCAGTACTATGTCAGCTGATGAGTGTGTTACAGATTCTGTTATTTTTGCTAATTCAGCGAGAATAATGTCAGCTGATGGGTGTGTTACAGATTCTGTTATTTCTGCTAATTTGGCTACTAGTGTTGATAATTCTGCTAGAGAAACAAGTCAGCGTACTACAAGCCTCACTACTGAAGATACATTTGCATCTTCCACTACAGAAGCTTGTGCTGCTACTGTGGCCCAGACTGATACAACTATTTCTATCTCCACTGTGGAAACTTTGGGGACCGGTGCTCCGACGTCAGAATCACCCACTGTCACAGGAAATGTTTGTCAATTAGTCGTTAATGTGGAGACTGATGCTTCTGATGGTCAAGACACTGGGAGCACTGCTAGAGAATATTGCAGTACTGCTACAGTTGATGACATGAATTACGATAGAGGTAGTTATATTATCTCACTATCTCTTTGATCTTCAACAATACAATACGCGTAACGAATTTAACGTCCTTTTCATCATTTTACTACGAACATTAGGGACATATATCTTCTCACTTTCTCTTTATTTTTTGTTTTACTCTGTCGTATTCTTGCTTTTTATCAATATCGGCCGAGCAGATAGCACATTGGTTGAGTGTTCAACTCGGGTTCCAAAGGTTCACTGTTTGAATTCAGGGCTCACCTATCAGTGATGTAGTCAATAGACGGCGAAACTAACGATAAAGTTGGCCTTAGCTTTAAATGTTAATAATTTTACTTTCTCATCGGCTCTGCCGGGATTTGAACCTCAGACATCGTGTTTGAGAGATCCAGGACGCTACCACTAAGCCAGCAAGATCACATCCCTGACATCGCCTTCGGATGATGAACAGAATGTTAATCCTCATTGATTGATTGATTGATTGATTGATTGATTGATTGATTGATTGATTGTTGATTGATGAAGCAGCTGTTGAATTATGCATTAATTGTAGTTGCAGATGACAGTTTCCACAGAGAGTTAGAGTCGTGCCTGAATGCTCATCATATAGAGACAATTAACCTGTTGAGTAATGTTGACTTCTCTAATCTCTCTCCTGCTGTGCACTGGCTGTGGTCAAAACCTGGTCTGTAGACTGCAATAATACTATCTAAATTTATTACTTTTATCATTAAAATATATAACCATTCCGCCGACCCCTAACCATTCTGCCAACCCCCCTTTCTATAACATGATGCAATATTTTTCAATGCGCATAGTTTCACACAACACTCACCACACGTGAAGCAGATTCTGCGAGGCAGCAGAGCTGCTGGAGTTATGATGTGCAAGCCCTGGACGTTCCTGACATCACCTTTTTTAATGGGATCAACTTGATGATCAATGGAGTGCTCATTAGTGAGCGTGATAGAAGACAGTGTTTCAGAATATGTACAATGGACCTGCCATTTGACAGTGCACTAGAGATAGATATTCAATTATTGTTGCTGCAGGATTAGGTGGGAGGAATCAGATGAAAGAGCTTGTCCAATCAGTGATCTGGCACCAAGCCAAGTCTGGGGCTAAACATGTTAGTGATCTAGTTCATTTAATTGAAAGTTCTGTGCCCTTCAGCGTAAAGTTTTGTGCACAGAAGTTTATAATAATAATAATACATTCGTTTATTTCTTGATATCTGTCATAACGGAGAAATCTTGCATGAAAGTAACGGAGCATACACAAGAATATACAATGGCAACACAATACAAAATATACAAAGTTGGCAATCTACTAGCTAAACATGGAAGAGAGTTAGTAAATGTCTTTATAAAGCATCTGTATCATACAGTTTTTATCCATCAATGGAACCTTTTTTTGCCCTTTTTTGACAAAAGCATGTAGCAGTGGGGAAACGTTATTGTTGGTTTTATGGATAAATGGACCTACACCATAATTGATCAATGTTGACCCCTGTTTCTCTTTCAGTACTTGTGATTGCTTAACTGCGTTTGAGTGGACCAGTTAACAGGTGGGCAATTCCACGCGAACGTCAACCTAAGGACCAAGTTTTCAAATTGGCACTACCATTATGTATCATATATCAAAAGATAGGTAATTTAATAGGCTTCACAGTGATATAAAGTTGGATTATGTCATGTTCCTATAAGAGCAATGGGACACCAGCAAAGACAGGTACCATGCAGTCATCACTTTGCTTCGAAAAACCCCAAAAATTGTTTAAATAACAGTTTTTAATATATTGATTGCAATAATGTAAACCACTATGCCTGTGATAGTTAGCCAGATTTGTTATGTTCATTATGATTTACGAAGGTTGTAAGTATCTTTCCAGGTTCTTCAGATATGGCTCGTCTTAAAGATGTCATATTTCATATGTTCGTCCGTGACACTTTTTGGGTTTTAGTTTATCCACAGATGTAGGTTTCTCATATAAGTTTTTGATATTATTTGCTTGCAGCGAGATCAAACTGGGAAAGTTTGGTGATTCTAGGATAGCCATGGCCTATCTTAGGCAAACATCTCGGGCGGATGTCACGGACGAACATTCATGTCACCATACCATAAATGACAGAGTTAAAACTTGTGTGATGGTTTTAAATGGTCTAAATTATGCCAAACATCATGGTGACAATTAACATAATTATAAGCTATGCTAAATTAATTTTATTTGTAGGTGGCCCAAGATATTTTGGAATTTTTTACTATGTGAAATTACTATTCCTGATAATTGTATTTAAATGATGAATATATCTTAAAAATTTATGATTTTGCTTCATATTCGGGTATTTGATTAATTTCATGAATTTAGATTGGCCTTAAGATACATTTTCCATTTTTGCATAGGCCCACATTATATCATAGGCTAAGGCTAATCGTTGTGACTGTGCAGCATCCAAAGAATTAATGTACTGTCTGCATAATTAATACCATTAATCTACAAGTCACAAGCTCACCTATTCTCCCCCCCCCACCACCCCCTTCCCCTTCCCCCAAACCGTCCCCTAACATTCAATGTTATTGTGTACTTTCACCATACGTGTATATTAACCATAGATATTGATGAAGTGTTGAGCCCAAGATATTCCCGTGTTGGGCCCGTGATATTTGAGAATAGTCCAACCGATAACTGCACGTGTTTCGCAACAGCCGACTAACGCACATACTGAGGAAGGCAATGGAAAGCTACCTCAGAAACCTATATTTTTCTTGAACAAAGGCATCATTTTAGGTATGCAAAAGGCAAAGCTTTTGTGATGAGACGGATCCCCCCCTC
>JAQFZF010004342.1:0-10626 GCA_034695365.1 Enchytraeus norvegicus
GAGCTGCTGGATACCTGGCGGCGAGCCCTGGAGGAGCGCTCCCAAGGACGAAGATAGAGGGTGTCAGCACCACGGCTGATTTTCGGGTGGGCAACAACAACGACGACAACAGATAATAATTAATAATAATTTAAATACCGAATTAAACATCTCTATTTCATAATTACATCAAATTACGCAGCAAGTTACCTCTAAAGCTAAAGGATAAAGCCGAATTTACTATCAGTATCGTGGCCGAAAGACTACATCATGAATGACAGTGATGGGTGAGCCAGGAGCCCTGGAATTTCAATCGTGAATCTATGGAGCCAGAGTCTAACACTCAATCAATCAACTGATGTGCTATTGGCTCGACTCTAAGACAAACAATGAAACAATTAACACAATCACATACATAAACCGTTACAATATTGCACAATGCATATGCTCACAAAATGAAACTATATTTCTGAACTAAAGTTTAATAATGTTTATTATGATAACAGGTCGCACAGAAGTCAGGTTCTGGAGACATTTCTACATTTACTTCAACTCATCTCCACTGCTGAGATGGGTGTTCAAGCGCTAGGTTTGTTGTTTTATTTATATTTGTTCTATTGATTCTCTAATTATTAACACTTTTAACTTGAACTTAAATTTAACTTTTCTAATAATTCAGTTTAGAAGATAGCATGCAGAATATAAGGAAATACAAACAGACTTGCCGCAGAGGGTTACGGTATTGCATTAGCTCGTTGAATTAATTGATGCAAGCATGGAACACATCTCATCAGATGATATAGTAGGAATGAAGAGAGGCGAAGGAGTGATTGTTTGATTGATTGTACAGTACCATACGCAGTAGAGATATCAATGCAGCTACTCTCCTACCTTGTACACATATCATCAGGTGATATAATGTAATTGATTTAATTGATTGATTGATACTGTATCCTATGCAGTAGAGATATCATTGTAGATACTGGCCTACCTCGTGCACTTATCATCAGGTGATATAATGTAATTGATTTATTAATTGATTGATTGATTGATTGTCTATTTGATTGATTGATTGTACAGTATCATATGCTGGAGAGGTATCAATGCAGATACTAGCGTACCTGGTGCACATATCCTCAGATGATATAGTAGGCCTGGAGGGGAGAGAGGGGATGATTGTATCAGCTCTCTCTGTTCTCTCTGTTGTTCTCTCATCCTGGGACAACTATAAACATCTTCTTGCCACCGGTAAGTTATTTATTCAGCTTTATCGTTATGCTTTCTCCATTTATCGAGAAATATAGAAATCATTTATGAATTCGATTAGCTGGTGCGGTCATTCAGAAGCCATGACAAATGTAGGCTATACTGATTTCTGCAAATAGGAATGACATTACGTTGCTTGCCTTCAACTTAATCTTTATTGACATTGCAACTGTGTATTGATATAGCTCACTGGTTTCAAATGTAAAAGTTGGCTGAGTACTGCTAAGTAATTGTGTGTAATTGCTAGGTATTTATTACTGGTATTAATTACTGGTATTAATTACTGGTATTAATTACTGGTATTAATTACTGGTATTAATTACTGGTATTAATTACTGGTCTTTTGAAAGTTTGACAGAATAAATTATGCAGATAATAGTGCAATTATTTTAATTTGTTCATTTTAATAAGCTGTATCAAAATTATTATTCTATGCCTTTTTTAAATACTCCTAAATTTAAAAAAAACGAGATTTAATAAAATTGTCTATTGATTAATTATTTGCTAAGTTTATACGATAATTATAATGTAATAGGCCGATCATATTTAATGTCTATTGTTAAAAATTGAGCATGTCATAACTACAGTTCTGTAGTATTTCGATAAAATTAAATATTATATCTTTATATCTTTTCAGATTCTACAGTTTATAATTTCAGTTTATAATTTCATTAAACAGATTTTCAGTTGCTACGCTGCCTATTGAAGATACTGGACGTAGTGTATCGCAGACACCAAAGGTTACCTCAAAGACTTTCTGAGTCCTACAGACATCGCTCTAACTCCATACCTCTACAGCTCAATGGTGATGAGAGACAGAACGGTGATGCAGCCAGTGATCACAACTCTCTTATAGGTCCTTCCGAAACAAATCAGTCAGTCAATCCTTCTCAATCTAATCAAGCGATCAGTGATGTGTACTTGACTGAACAGCATGGTCAGTCAAGCAGAACAGATGGCGATGGAAAGATTCCAGATGAAAGTTCAACAACTGATGAAACAAATCTGCAACTGGACTTAGATCAGAAACACATAGAAAGTCACATTTCTGGTGCTAATATTATACAGCAGTCAACGACAAGTGCTAATGCTGTTAATCTGAGTGAATTACCGGCGGGATGTTTGTCGGAAGTTTTCGGGGAGAACACTATCAATTCTTCAGTGGTCCGTGCTAGAGGTTGTGAGGAAGATGGTAGCAAGAAAGTAAATGAGAAGAACGAGGAATTGAATGAAGGCAAAGATGTGGATGACGTGGAAAAAGAATATGTTGAGGCAATAATTGAAACACTGTTTGAAGTTCTGCAAGATATTCTTTCTCATGTCATCAAGGCACTGTACGAGGTAGGTTTCTGTAGATATTTACTCGTATATTCTACATTCTTATTCAGAACTTTTTTATTGTCGTATATTTTCAGACATGATAGGCACACAGGCCTGTTCCTTTCTTAGTTATTAACTTCCGATTTTGTAGAACTTTTTCTATAATTATTATGTTTATATTGTGAATATTCTCATTCCATTGCTTCTTTAATTTGTCCAATTTATTATTTATTGCCAAATAAATTGCACCATGTGTCAGAGCTGTATCAGCTGATAATTGACAACAAAGTTTGCCATAAAAGAAAACTGCTTGAGAACAAATTTAAATTTATGGATGTTGTTTTACTATGATTTTTTCTATGATTTGTTAGAATTCTTTACCTGCCAATGCACTAGCATTTGCCATGTGTTTTTATGAGTAGGCCTAATATTGTCGGCGTTTATTTGTCAATATCTTTCTAATATATTTATTTACTGTCATTTCATTATAAATATCTCTATTTTAAAACATATTACCTAAACCTAACTAAATTAATAATTTTTTGTGTTTCTATTGTAACAGCTTCCACTGAACGACAATGAGGAGGAGAATGCAATAGAAACAACTGTTGATCCTTCCGACAGTGAAAGTGAGTCAAAAGACGAATCAGGAAGTCACTCCACCACATCTAAAGTCCCGATGTCTCTAGTTTATCTGGATTCCATGTGTGATCGGACCCGACTTGAGTACCTGATAGCAACTGTTGGTCGAGCCAGTCCATCAAATCAGTCCCAAGGTTGTGCCAGTCAAACATACAGTTGCTCCATGGTTGATATGATCAGAGATATGGCAGACAAGTATTCGTTGAAACGTCTGAGCAGAATTGTTATCGAATCAATCGATCATCTGAGCTAAAACTGTCTGTGAATGAACTTTCAATACATGTTTTAAACTGTTGCAATAAATAGCCTACTCTCCTGCTGACACTTGTAATATGTCACTATATTAAGTATATATAATAACAACAACATCACAATTGTACTGCTATCGTCATCCATGACAGCGTCGAGCACTATGAGCCCAAGCCAATCCTACAAGCCTAACAAAATGGTCTATCAAATGTTTTTTTTAAACTATTCTACAGATGATAGGATGACAAAGTTTGTCTTTTCTTAGTCTCTGTTTTATTTTATTTTAAGTTTTCATCCTCTCCATGATTCATCGTACCTTTTCCTTTTGCAGAGTGCACATGGCAGCAAGCGCAGATACACGACGAACCTACCGGCGTCGATTGCACACCCGTGCCAAGGGTGCTGGGGTAATTTGCTGACTGACGTTGGATTTGATCCGGCGTCACAATCGAAAAAAAGAACAGCATCACAATTGTATTGCTACCGTCATCCATGACAACATCGAGCACTATGAACCCAAGATAATATTTGTGATACAATAAAACAATAGCTACTTAACGTGCGTTTCATCATCTAATGTCAATATCAGGGACGTCTCTGAGGTGTCCAGATATATTGTGCGTTTCTTACTTGAGATTCTAACATTAAGCTTCCATAGTCTATCAAAATGAGGCATGGCACTAAGCCTACTTATTTGTACTTATTCCAATGCTTATTATAAATTGTAGTTTTATCTGACTATAGTATTTCTGAAATGTCTTTAGCCAAACAATAATCACCATGATATTAATGAGTCATCTACAAGACGTTACCAATCTTGTAAATAAAATGCTTAAGCTTATAGCATCATATTATCAGTTCTATCACTGTTCCAGTGTTCCTACTTTCTGGAATGTCATGGAATTTTGTTTTATATCGAGAAGTTTGAGACAGAGTAAAGTTAGTTAATTAGAAGTTAGTGACAAGTTAGTGTCAGGCAAATTTGCTTTTCTGTCTGGAATTTATCAATTTGTGGGAAAACGTCCATAGCGTAAGATGTCAATCAATCAATCAATCAATGAGGATTAACGTCCGGTTCCTCACCCGAAGGCGATGTCAGGGACGTTTCAAACAGCATGTACAACTACAGACAGCATCCAACCACTAGAACGCTCCTGCAAATGCCAAACATAAAGAAAAAACGAATTACAAAGTTATTGAACTACAGAAACTGGTAGGAGATTAAACAATGGGGTCTCAATGTCCACCTCAATCCAAGCGATAAGTAGGACATGTACATTACAAACTCCTTCTATAAGCTGTAGCCAGTTTCCCTGACTGTTGTGCCATGCACAATTGTACAAACACAGATCTATGTTCTATTTTGTAATATATCCAAATTATTATTTGGACAGGCTGTTTCATTTTTATCCGTACAAGCTATGGCGGATTGCATAAGCTAACGATTCAAATTCAAATTCATCCTTTCTAGTCAGATGACGAGAGCACAAAGATATTGAACTGAGTTAACCATTGATCTAAACGAGCGATCCTTCCACCAACAAGTTGTAACCTTCACAACGACATTTCCTTAACCACACCTCAGCCACGTCCCTATTGAATAGGATAGTTGGTAACACGCTTGTTCGATAGGCAGAATGTCACGGGTTCGAGTCCCAACGGGTCTGCCTCTGACAGTATCATTCTATACGGAAACAGCCGTTGAACTTAATTTTAAAGCTTTACCCAGTACGTCTCCGTGGCTCATTCGGTTAGTGCGTCGGCCAATTTGTGTCGACTGTTGCGCGGTCGAGTCAATCAGAGAGTAAAATCTCGGATGTACAACGGACCAACCAAACTCACCATCCCTTCGTGGGTCGGATAATTGGGAGCAATTAGTACGGGGTAGGCGACTACTTCGGAAGATTGCGTAGGTTACCACAGGTCTGGCGTACACGATCCAATTATATCAAATTAGATTGCATAGAGTGGGGCTGGCGATCTCAGTCAGATTAATGACTATGTCACCTGTGTGCTGCAATCGCTCAGGATCGGGATCAGCTCCGCGCCTGCGTTCGGTAACGAATATGGCACGCAACCTTTACCTTTTACCTTTTTTATATAGTCCTCAGATTTATTATGATAGAATATTTATATTTGTTGGGTCTATAGATAGCAGGGTTGAGAAAAAACAAGATTTTTTAATAAAGTCAAAAAAACCTGATTTTTTAAATTTAAATCGGATTTTTTGATTTAAATCAGATTTTTTAAATTTATATTGATTCGGACAGTTTTTCAACCAAATTCGCCACTACTTTTGTGAATTTTGTCTCTTTCCAATGTTACAAAATTTACATTTTATTTAATTTTCTTTATTTGAATCACAATTTTGATTTTATTTGATTTAGATCATATTTAAATCTTAAATTGAAATTCTTTATCATCCTGATGACAATTTGTCAGTTTGTAACTTTTTATGGGCTTGTTATCCAAGTATATGAAATTAAATAATTATAATCAATTTCATTAAGAAGAACTTCAGCAATATTTACATTTTATGATTTGAAGAATTTGATATCCAAGAAGCCAAGAAGGCTAGGCTAATTGTTCTGAATCAGTTTGAACTCTGAGAGATAGTTTTAATTATCAATTACATAGCTAATAGTCTGCTATACGTCAATGTATATGAAATTATGAAACAGTAACTAGAACTAGCTGTTAAGTACAGGGCTTCAGCAGGCTTAAAGGCCTTTCGCCATCTACGGAGTGAGTAAAAAAACCCTAGCAAAATCTCAATATTCTTCATAAATATTTTACAAACGTCTAGAGGAAGATTTTTGACATTTTCCCTCCAAATTTGGTCGAAAAATATCATAATTGAAAAAATGACAGTTTCTACGAAAAAATCTATTAAAAAATATTAACAAAGCTTATTCCAATAGCGGTTGCACAAGAATGGATCGAGCAGCATGGTTCGGAGTTCTGTAAGAAGGACGAGTGGCCACCAAATTCACGTGACAACAAACATCTCGATTACCACGCCTGGGGAGAAATTATTGAGCGGTACAATGTGTGCATTTCTGAAAGGTTAGGAGCACTCCATCAGGAATGGAGAGGAAAAAACTTACGCCACCTGGAAAAATAACATGTCAAACATGTGTGCAGTAGTAAATAAGCAATATACGAAAAGAATCTTTTTAGACCCAACCAAAAAGGCCAAAGTCACGACTGTGCTGGAGGAAATCTGGGAAGACTTGCCACAAGAGGCCATCGACCTGGCTGTACTTGCCTTCCAGAAAAGGTTACAAGCGTGCATTGGAACAAATGGCGGTCACTTTGAACACCTACTCCAATAGAATCGGAACAAACAACAAACGGTCCCCCTCAAAGCCACAATTAATAACAAAAAGAATGAATGCCTGTTGAATAAGCTTTGTTAATTGTTTTTCGATTTTTTCGTAGAAGCTCTGTAACTTTATTGTTTACAAATATTTTCGACCAAATTTTGAGGGTAGATGTCAAAAATCCTCCTCTAGACATCTGTAAAATATTTATTAAAAATCTTGAGTTTTGACGAAGTTATTGAGATTTCGCTAGGGGGTTATTTTTTATACTCACCCTGTAGATTATCAGGCATTTTGAGGGTGCTAATATTTCGCTTTAATGGATTCATGACAGGGACAATAAAGACTAGGCCTATCATATGGGTATAGGATTGTAGACAATCAATAGATGCGCCTAACTTTGATTAACTACAGGGGCGTCTATCCCTATACCTTCATGGCGCAGCCGGCGCCATGTAAAGAATTGGGGGGGGGAGTGGAAAATACTTGTAACTTTCTGAAATTGGGGGAGGAGTGGAAATCATCATGTATTCCTTTACTCATAAAGGACTGAAAATGTAGTTTAGAAATAATATAGAGCTCCACTGTAGTGATTGTACATTGAAAGATCTAGAAAATGGGAACAAAATTTAGTTTGAAGAGACAAACAATTTTTTTGCTCGCTTCGCTCGCTCAATTAACACGCTTTATTCAAGATATTGCGCGCCGAGCGAGCGACATTTCTAGGGGATCGCTTCACTTTTGGTGTCAACTAAATTTTTTTTTTGGGGGGGAGGGGGTCTTGCGCTATAAAGTCACCTGAAATTTGGAGGGGATAGACGCCACTGGTTAATTAATGCATATGTTATTAGGGATTCGTCTCTGCTGCAGATAAGCAAAAGTTATCGAGCCTTGTACATAGAGTTACAAGACGTCTGGACGGAGGCGTGTCACTTTCTGAACTCGACACAGAATGGTTGAAGTTAGATAGAACTTTATTTGGAAGTATTCTAATCGATGAACAGCACGATTTGCATCAGTTATTACCCGAAATTAAAGTGTCATCCTATAACATGTGAAAGAGATCCCACAACAGAACGCTTCCTCTGTGCACTGCTCTCACAGCCAAAAATTTTATAAACAGAATGCTTTTTGAATATTGATCTTTAGAATAGGCCCCAACCATTGTGTTAAGTTCCATTATAGAAAGACTCAAACTGTATCTGCTTCTAATTTAGGATTTATTATTGTTGTATTGTATATTATGGGTATTTCTAGCTTGTAACATTGTGCGTATGTCACAATGAATTTGTTAATAAAATGCTACTACTACTATATGACGTGTGTATGTAGGCCTATGTATGTAGGTATGTAATATGTATGTAATACTACGTACACTGTATGTATATATATACATGTATGTATGTATATATATAAGCATACATACATGTATGCTTATATATATAAGCATACATGTATGTATGTATGTATGCATATACATGCGTGTATACATACATATATACATACGTATGTATGTATGTATGTATGTATGTATGTATGTTTCCCCTTGTTGGGTCCAGGAAACTTGAAAATAGACAAAAGACAATTGCATGTGTTTCTGTGTTTAGTAAGACACGAACTAACGCAGAAGCTGCAGTGAAGGGCAGAGTAATCAGTGCCATGGCTTCTGTGAACAAGGCGAATTGGTCGCTCAAATTTCAGACTTGCGGAGACCTTGCCACATCGTGTGTGGTCTATGGCAGACTTGACCTGACAACTTGGCTCTTCACTGTTCCAAAAATCGCCCTGACATCAATGACATACCTAGTATATTATAGAGGCGCTAGAAAATGTCCTTTTATATTGTACATATTGTAATGTATCATTTGTATGCATGTATTTATGCATGTACAACTAGATTCATACGTAGGCTTAATTTTACGAATAAACACATGAGTCTAGATAGTATTTAATGAAACATTATTAAACACTTTTTTTCTCTATTTAATACAGCTACGATACTAGTGAAGCATGTGTTTGTGGAGTTGTGGGAATAACTACCAGTGTGTACTTAATGTAGAGTTAAATGAGGAGTAACTTGTAAACTTATCTATGCAACGATCAGTCATGCTGCTTCCGGTCTCGCTAGAAGAGAAAATGTCACCGAATTCTACTGATGTAACACAAGGTTCGTAAATAAGTGGAACTGAAATTATTAACTATAATTGTATGATCCGGTAAAATCAAAATTGTATCTTGGCGTGAGAGCTGAACTGTAAGAGGGGCTGACGAGATGAAATCATTTGATGAGAACTGTGGAATGTACGGATACAATCAGGACTTTGTACCATAGTAACTCATATTAGGGTGTGAGAAACACTAAATGCAAATTCTAGTCTACTACAAGGTGTATAGACCATGAAGCGTAAGCATTTGTAGCAAATAGACCTAATGTGACATGCGTTTTTAGCTAAATCAGGTTCAGAGGATGCGATAGACCAGAAATGGCGTGGATTGATAACATATTTAGGATTGAACTGCCTTGAGAGAACTCAACTTACCTGCCTGCCACTGATAAATAATAATATAAGTGATATTATTCCTGATATTATCACAGACTTGTTAGTTGCTGAGCGCATTGTTATCAACGAGCCTGTGATGATATTTGTCGCATACACTATGTTTACGCTTAAGGTAAAAGCCAAATTTAACGTCACCTTCGTCAATTTCATCTCTCGAAAGGATCTCAGTAACGAATCAGCGCTGGCTTTGTAGAGCGCACCTTCCGACCAGCTCTCTCGGCACGTTGAACGTTGTCACTGGTTCAGCCATCTGACACAGCGTTGACATAGATAGTCCTGGTCCTACATAGTACCACAGTGTTCTTTTCCAATTTCTGGCATCAGCTTATCATTATGCATCAGAAGTCAGCACGCATCATTATGACATTGTCAAGTATAGACGTAGATTATACAGAGTGAGTTTTAAAAATGCCCCCACCAGCGAATTCTCAATAACTTTGTCAAAACTTAAGATATTTTAAACATATTTTAGGACCGTCTAGAGGATGAATTTTAACATTTTGTCCCCAATTTTGGTGACAAAAATATTCCTTATTACAAATGTTACAGAGTTTCTACGAGAAAAAAATTAAAATTTTGCCAACTTATTCAACAGGCAGTCATTTCTATTAATGTAGGCCTAATTTTGGTCCCGGAAAGGGCAGTTTGTTGACGCTGTCGATTCTATTTTAGTGCGTGTGCAAAGTAACCGCCACCATTTCGAATGCACGCCTGTAGCCTCATCCGAAATGCTAGCACAGCCAGGTCGATGGTCTCTTGTGGAAAGTCTTCCAAAATTTCCTCCATCACAGTCTGGAGTTTAGCCTTGTTGGTTGGGTTTGGAGAGTACTTTATACCGCTCAAGAATAACGCCTCGGACATGGTAGTCGAGAGGATTGAGGTAAGGTGAGTTTAGTGGCCACTAATCCTTCGTGACGAACCCCGAACTACTGCTCGATCCAAATTGTATCATGGCTATTTGAATAAGCTCTGTTAATATGTTTATTTGAATTTTTTCGTAGAAACTCTGTACATTTTTTAATAATTAATATATTTTTTTACCAAATTTGGAGTTCAGATGTCAAAATTCCTCCTCTAGAAGTCCATAAAATATATTTATAAATTATCTTTATTTTTGACAAAGTTATTGAGATTTCGCTGGTGGGGGATATTTTTAAAACTCACCCTGTACTTGACAACACTATTCCTGATAACTCAGCTACAACTGAAGTAGCGGCTCTATGTATCGGGCTGTGCACAGTGTGTAGTTCTCATTGATCCACTGAATCAATTATGATATGAGAAGG
>JAQFZF010004343.1:0-10625 GCA_034695365.1 Enchytraeus norvegicus
GATGAGGTTGACTTCCTTGACATCATCCTTCGATGAGGTTGACTTCCTTGACATCATCCTTCGATGAGGTTGACTTCCTTGACATCATCCTTCGATGAGGTTGACTTCATTGACACCATCCTTCGATGAGGTTGACTTCCTTGACATCATCCTTCGATGAGGTAAACCTAATAATTATTGTAATTATTCTTATTGTTATTGAAAAAGGCCTGTATGGTAAACGACTCAGGACTAAAATAAAAAAGATTTTATTACATTTAAAAAGAAGTATTAATAATGTATACTAGTTAAAATAAATAATTAAATCCTGATCTTTGGAATGCCATGTCAACGAATGTGCCGTGAAAGCATATTGCATTGTAGCGTTGGAGCCATTGCAGCGGTTGCTAAAGGAAGGCCTTCTGGCGCTGATCGCCGGTGATAGAATGAGTCCTCCTGCCGATTTCATCTATGAAGTCTGTGCCGCTTGTGTTGACGTGGCCCAGGATCTCAAAGCTATGGTAAAAATGATAGTTATTAAATGTAGGACTATATGCTTTTTATTTTCAGATCACCACATGATCACATGTTCATGGATGCAAGAAATAACGGTGTCGTAAGAACAAGCGGAGAGATCAAATCTAAGCAAGCCTATTCTGATCAACTTGCCTAACTCCTTCCCAAGGACTGATTGGCTGTTTTATCATAACATTTGTCTTCTATAATTTGTATCTATAGACATCTTCTGATTCCCTCCGATAAAGAACTAACCTTGACTCTACCGAATATTGGTTTTCGCTTCAGATCCGAATAGGGGTCCAATCACTGTACGTAATCGGCTGAAAATATTGAAAATCAACTCTTCGGTACTGCGCTAATTATAACTGAAATAACTTATATACCAGCTGCATATTCGCAACGACCAAATAAAACTTTAGGATACGTAGCCAAACAGGCGCGGATGGGAGGGGATGGCCCTCTAGACCTGATGCACCCTCCCTCGATTTGATATTTATTATGACCCATTCAAATACAAATTATGGACCCTTGGCCCTCTAATAGATTTGCCTCGATCTGACCTGCCCCCTCGAACAAGTAGCATGTAAAACTACAATTCCTTCCCCCCCCCGCTCAAGAATTCCATGATCCGCCATTGTAGCCAAATACATATTTGATTAACTGACAGATTTTATTCGTGTTTATGCAAATATATCCTATTTTTTAGTAATCAATCAGTCAACCTTTATTTGGCGCACTCTTCGGCTAATAAGTCTCAGAAGCGCTTTGATCAGTTACGTGTAGAGCAGCCTAGCCTGCCAGAAGCCACCAGCGACGCTATGCATTACCAATCAATCAACGAGGATTTAACGTCCGGTTCCTCATCCGAAGGAATGTCAGGGTCGTCCCAAGCAAAAAGTAATTAGCCATTAAATAGTCCACAATGAATGACAATTTATGAAAACAATTAATGTTTTTATTTAATGAAAAGATATGATCAATAAATAAACGATGAGCGAGAAAGAATAATATAAGAACATCAATCGTGAAAAAATATCCATGTCGAGTATTTCAAACCATTCCTCAAATTTCAAACTTGTCACCGAGATATGTTCTGCAATATAATATGTATACAATAATAAAAAACAAAAATTTCCCGGAAAAGTTCCGGGTAACTTGAAAATAGACCAACTAAAAACTGCACATGTTTCGTAAAAACCGACTAACGCAGATATTTTCATACTGAGGAAGGCAATGGGAAACCACCTCTGAAGCCAGATTTTCCCTAGTCAAAGGCTACATGTTAGGCTTGTTAAGGGGTAACCTATGATGGGATAAACTTGTTGATCGATGTAGTGCTCATTAATGAGCGTGATAGCAGACGGTGTAGCGGATTATGTACCTTGGACCTACCATTTGGCAAACACACTTGAGGGAGAGAAAAAGAGAGAGGGAAACAAATGCAGGCTAGCAGATTGTATACATCCAGTGCTCTTCCAGACTGCAGGTCCAAAGCAAAAAAACATACACAGTCTACAATCTCGCTCACTAATAGGCACACCCGATGTCTAATTGCCTTCCTCTAAGACTAGCTTCACGTTATGTATGGCTTCTACGTTACAAGTGAATGGACCAAGAGTAAGAATGGACCAAGAGTAAGAATGGACCAAGCCTTCGGTTGGTCCTTCTCGAGCTTCCCGGATCTAACAAGAGTAAAAGTTAAGGTTCATCATAGGTCGGAATTGACCCCTCGGTTGCGGAGCTGATCCCTTGCTAAGCGCTTACAGCACACAGATAGCTGACTATGTGCTTATCTTAAAATAAATTTGAGTTCAAGGGCACCATAGGGATCTGTCGTATCGGTAGTCTACAAAGATAAAAGTTTTCAATACGATACAATTTGACCGAATAGAATAATAATAATAGTAATAAAAAAATATTTAACGTCTGTTTCCTAATTC
Source organism: Enchytraeus norvegicus (assembly GCA_034695365.1). Taxonomy (NCBI): domain Eukaryota; kingdom Metazoa; phylum Annelida; class Clitellata; order Enchytraeida; family Enchytraeidae; genus Enchytraeus; species Enchytraeus norvegicus. Next base: position 2,439 of record JAQFZF010004343.1, read on the forward strand.
AAGGATGTTGCAGGGGACATCATTAGCAACTGATGCCCTTCGCATCTTTATAAAGACAATAATAATGACTTCATGATTGGCTCATAAGAATAGATGATTAGCTATATAATAATATAAACAATAAGTAAATTTATAAAGAGCCTCTCCTTGCAAAATGGCACAGTAGCTCTGAATGGACAATGGTGAGTCAAGTATCCCAGAATCATAGGTCACAATCGATGTGGCTGCCTAGCCTTCTGTAAGTCTGGAATTTGATCAACCAATTTTGATAACACAGTAATCATTTTCACATGACTGTCAACACTCTACCATCATACGATCATTGCTTTGACTGACTAGAACTTGTTGGTCCATATAAGAATGTTATCCATCCAGCATATTCGTTGTTTACCTCTACCTCTGGCACTTGTTACAAATCCCCGCATGCTTGCTTTGGCAAGAGAGTTGTGTCAATTGGCGAGCCCGTAGGCCTATCAGATTAGTTTTTCAGTTAGTGGACCTGTGAGCTCAACAATCGCCAGTAGGAGTAATTTCTTTCCGTTCAAATTCATTTGTATTGTAATGACAACTTGGATCTACAAACTCATGTATGACAAAATCTGTTTCAGAAATCAAAGTGATGCTATATATTACCAAATGATCGATAAAGGAAGGGTATTTTAATTATTTAATTATGTTCCTACAATAATACACATCGGAAGTGTACAGAACTATACCACAAGAGTCTGTCGACAGTAGGGCCTTCTAATGTCAATTTGTTTAAAAACGAAATTGTTTTTCGTATAAAAGGTTCGTATTAGCGTACAGGGGGTTCGTATTAGCCTAGGCTTTCTTCCCCATGATGTTGGGTTATCCTCACATATTGAAGAATGGCCCATCATGCTTTAAATCTGCTAAATCAACTCTCAGATTGGCTCATAGACTGTTCCAAACACATAGTGCAGATGTTTAGAATGCTTTTGAGCTCATCTTTGTTTTAATATGTGATATTTTGAGAACACCTGCGGCAGTCGACCAGTCGACCGTAGGTTCTGACGGCCTGAGAGAGAAGAAACCGGAATACATGCATCACTCAGATAGGCTGGAGCTTGAGCATGCAAACACTTGTGGACAATGGAGGACAGATTGTCTTAGATTTTTTGAGGGATTGGAAGACAATGAAGGTCACAAAGAACAGGAATGATGTGGTCGTAATATCGTGACAGTATTCATGCATATATGTATTATGTAAGAAATGAAGAATTTAACAGTGATACACATACTGCTCGCAACAAAAGATAGACAATGTTGGAGAACCTTGATCGCCTACGTCCTTTATGGACTCGGCACCTGGAGAATATGTATCCATGCTGCGAGTGCATGAGCTTACAAATGCGCACAGAAACTTGAAAGAATGAAATGTAGTGAAAAATGCAAGAAAAATGTGCAAGTTATCAGAGTAAGGAAAATACAATTAAACGGTTCAAACTATTGCCGAAAAGTTAAACTCGAAGGATCCAACAGTTTTCTTTCACAGTTTCTTTCATCATCGTCATCACTAGTATCATCCTCAGATTCAGAATTATGATCGCTTTCGATATTTAAATTTTTATCAGTATTATATTCCAATACCTCGTCATCTTCAATCCTATTCCTTAACTCGATATCGGCAACAACACCAATCCTTTTCGCTTGATCTGCTTTTAAATAACTACCTTGATCTGTTTTCAAATAACTTCCTTGATCTGCTTTTAAATAATTATTTCCGTTATGAAGAGGTTCATTTCCGGTGATACAGACACCCCTATTATCGCAGTCCTGGAAGGCAAAGGCTTTCTGCCGTTGAATCCTGTAATAGGATTCGTCGTATTCGTCCTTGACGGACTTCCCCTGGGAGAAGGACCCCTCACCGCGGAGGTCCAGGGGGGATTCGGCCCGGGAATAGGCGGAGGGGCCCGGGGAGGCATGATCGGCGTAGGACAGGGTCGTGGACATGTCCTCGACGTCGAGGCTGACCGAGAGGTAGGCTGGGTCATGGTCGAGGTCGGTGGTCGGGTCGAGCAAGGGGTCGGACGGCTGAATATCCCCCGTGTCGATCTGAAATAGTAAAATATACTGCGGATTACAGCTAAGATTCTCTCTATAAATTACATTGGAAGACGTCTCTTCCTCTCGCTATCTCTGTCTCTGTCTCTGTCTTCTGTCTGTCTGTCTGTCTGTCTGTCTGTCTATCTGTCTCTCTCTCTCTCTTTCTCTCCTTCATAGCAATATAATAATATTAATACTTATACGTTATTATAACTTTAAATATATCTGAAAAGCCTTGGATTTAATTAATACTTTTGTGTTTTTATTTCATTTTAAAATCAGATCATTTTTCATGCGCATATCCCTTAATCAATCAATATGTACATTTATAAAGCGCCGCTCTATGCAAAATACCACAGTAGCGCTAAGTGGACAGTGGAGAGTCAAGTAGGGATGTAGTAAAAAGTCATAACCGGTGTGGCAGCTTCGACCACTGGTTAAATTTGATTAATAAAAAAACTGACATGCTCATAATCACAATAGGGATGCTATAAGCCTTCCAAATTCAAAGCCCTAGTGTAGAACTGATATTAAGTATATGCTGCAATATGCTGATTTGAGTCTAACTGGTTTGAATGGAAGAAAATGAATGAAAAAATAGCATGGGGCGTTTGAGACGTCGCTTAGTTATATCGTCGTCAGATGACAAAACGGACTATTGAAGGACAATAAATTATATTGTTCGTATCACTGCAAAGGACAGTACGCCAACATTGTAGTGTTTATACCATTCTTAACTTGCCTGCATGTGAGATATGTCCACGGCAAGATCAGTCGACATGGTCGTTGTACTGCTCTTACGCATTTCGTGACCACATTCGGGGGGTCGCAGGTCCATGCTCGACCCCTCGCAGTGAAAATCGAACGGGTTATCTGAGGGGGGCCGGAGGCCAGTTATGACGTCACTGTATGGGGGAGCTTGACCGGATTGAGCAGGTTCGCTACTGACCACAATTAGAGGTGTGCTGATGACGTGGTTGTAATCACGTTTGTGACCCTTGTTGTAGTCTTGAGCAGAGGCGCTTCGGTCACTCGACTGATAAACAAATATAATAGTCATAATAATAAAGGGTTAACGTCCGTTTCCTCATCCAGGGATGATGACCGAGACGTCGTAAACAAAAATGTATTAAAAAAAGAGCAAAGAATTAGAAATAATTATGTTATAATTTATTATAGATAACTTACAAGACATTGCACACCTATATACTCCTGAAACATCTACTGTAATTCTACTACTATGATAAATGACGTTAGTTATTATAACATTGCAACTCCTATATATATAACTTATCATTATTAATTAAATGTTTTAACGACTAGATTTCATTCAAACTGTAGAAAATTACGGTATACAAATTGAACGACATTCAAATGAAATAATACTTAATTTAACTAAAAGTTAGGAGACCGAGTCAGTCTCTCCCGAGTAGCGGTCCATTAGACCATTTCCTTCTAATGGTACCTTATTAACTCTGCTCAAGTGGAGTTCATGGATCATAAGGTCTCAACTCTAAAGTCTCAAAAATTTTACAAACGGAACCTTTAAAGATCCAGAGTGTCCGTAAAGCTGGTGTTTACTACACCCATCGATTAAAAATAAAATAATTCTATTATATTCAATTTCCAATAATTATTCAATTTTTTTTCAATATTCAGTCAATTTTCTGTTTAAATTAATTTTCAACACCCTTTCTTGGCGTAGAACATAACGTCTCTGCTCAAGTGGAGCTCATAAAATAAAGAAGCGCTTTAAGCTAATGTCTTCGGTAGGAGCTTTGGAATGGATACTAAATCCTATGAGTGACGTTGAGCGTCTAGGGCAGTGTTTCTCAAACTCGACGGGGTCGCGACCCAGTAAAAATATAACAGTTTAGTCGCGACCCATTAAGCATTTTTATATGGATCTACTATAGGCCATTTAGTGTTTTCAAATTCATAAAAGTGTAATTTGTAAGTCATACAAAATCAGATGTACGTGAAATGTGTAAATCTTCATAGGCATACGAAAATAAGAGTTTGATCCTTGTAAGCTAGTTTGTACTAAAATAATTATCTTTTAAATTTTTTAAATTATTTCTTTGAGACCTCGTCGGCCTACTTGAAAGAGTCGGCGACCCACCTGTGGGTCGCGCCCACAGTTTGAGAGACACTGGTCTAGGGGACTAGCGTTTCTAACATGAAAAGTTTCAGGAAGCTGAAATCTGCTCATAGGGTTGATGCCATGTATACGCAAACGACTGTATGCATCCTACCTCGGTATGGATATCTTAACTGAAACCTGCCGTAGACATTTATTGACATTAATAGACATTTATAGACATTAACTGAAACCTGCCGTAGACTGAAACCTGCCGTAGACATTTTATAATTATAGTTATTGCTAGATAGTAACTATTACTTGTATCTGTATTACAGATATGAAAATTATCAAAATCCTCAGAAAAATTGCAGCATTTGTATGCAAAGAAAATTCTAAAAAAGAAATTTGTCCTTGTAGGCTACTGCGCTGCTTGTACTTTGCATTTGTACTGCAATTAGCAATTTGTGTTGCAATAAGTAATTTGTACTTTTACAGCAATTTGTAGCAATCAAAAAGTACACTCAATAGATATACCTTGTCCTATTTGTCAAAATTAACATCTTTTATTATCAGAAAGACTGCTTTGAATCAATCAATTTCTGCAAAGGATTTATTTGTTAAATAATGAACTAGTGAAGCAGGATACAAATATAACTAGGCCTATATATGCTGGGCAGTTATGATATTTAGGCCAAGGATTAGGATTAATCTGTCTGTAATATACTATAACCTACCAGAAATCGGCGGCAGAAATTCCTGCAAGATTTTGAGCAACCGGGTGATTCATCGGTGGAGGACCGGGGAGTCAGGGGTGGTTCCCGGTAGGGCGTGGACATCCGGCTGTGCCCCGGGTCCATGCTCGACCTCCGGGAGGGTGAGGCTGACCTGAGCAGTGGCATGGCGGTGGAGAGGCGCCGACTCCGAGACCCACTCGCCTGGAAGCTGTTCCTAATCTGAGTGTCGCAGAATGTTCTACCCTAAATATGAAAAGATTAAAAAGCAATCAATTATTTAATAAATATATCCAATAGCTAACGTCAGAGAGCCATTTAAACCAGTCAGTCAGCCAATCAGTTTATTAATGACGATAGTCTAGTGGTTAGCGTGGTGCGCTCAAGCGTAGAGGTGATTGAAGAGTCATGGGTTCAAACCCAGATCAGATTACAGAAATAATATAACGCCACCGGTACTGGTTAATCCTGTATCTGCGCTTGATGCATTAGTGCGCTCTTTACGGCAAAGTTAGGATTAATAACCAGTGGGAAGGAAGGCTACAGAAATATCAAAAACAGCAGCTAAGAAAGAAAATCTTGTAAGCACATACGGTTGACATGTGTAGAAATAAAAGCAGATTGAAAATAATAATCAGTCCCCAATTCGATCAATAAATCAATCAATCAATCAAGCAATCACTAATCCACTTGTGTCTAGGGGCTGCTTCATATCTGAGATCTGAGATACTTCCGGAAATGAACTCTTATGCTTATATATTGGTCTAGTTTATTTATATTTTTAACCTTATTATTTTGTTCGTTCTAGTTCAATTCTTTCTTAGATTAAGTAATTTCTTTAAATTAATTTAATGAATTGCATGGATCTCTGGTGAATGAAGGATCTTAGGATCATATAACCAACCGTTGTCTCATCGAGACAGTTTAGGAAATGATTATGACGTAATTCATCACGTCATCATGGTTTCCTACAAGTACAAGTGATATTTATGTCAAAATTTTGCTAGACCTCCAATAGCATACAATGATCTTATAAGCAATAACATGCAACTTATCTATTCAACGTACTGTTGTTTTCTCAAGACAGTTGAGCAGATGATGATGTTGTAATTCGTATACGTCATCATGGCTTCCTTCAAGTAGTACACCGCTGTCTATCGCCAGAAGTCTTTGCTCCATACGTCTCTTCCTAGTGACGAACGTGTTACAGGCGGACTGCTTGGCAGCTGTTATCCGTGCCATACGTGCCGTCTAAATACAATACAATAACATACAACAGAATAATTATGGTTTAACGTCCATTACATCACCTGGCGAAGATATCAGCGATGACTCTCTACGCATTAGTGAAGAAATTGCATGATATATCATGATAATGCTTTACCCCTGTTGCGTCCAGGAAACTTGAGAATAATAAATCAACCGACAATTGGTTGCGTATCGTAAGAGTCGACTAACGCTGATACTGCAGTGAAGGACAGAGTGGTCTGGGCCATGGCTTCAGTGTACGATACTTAACCTGTTGGTCTCTCAAATTTCACACCTAGTAACATCTTACGTGGCCTATGGCAGGCTAGACTACCTACCCTTCCCTGTTCCAAATGGCGCCTTGAGATTCCAGGCATAGTAAGTGAGATACCTAGTACGATAGGATAGACTACTCTTACATTCACTGTTCTCAAAGCGCCTATGAATACTTACAGTGGCGGATCTAAAATGAGGGGGGCAGACAAAATCGAGGGGGGGGGAGCCGGGGGGAACCGAAACGGCAAACTATGCGGATTTAATGCACAATTTTAACAAATTTGTCCATATTTTACATTAATTTTTTTTCTTGGCCTCCCCTCGGTTCGAGGGGGAGGGGGCCGTGGCCTCCCCTAATACAATAATGATGACATGTCATTGTGTGACATCATGATAATGATAACCTAATGATAATAATTATATTGACGCATTAGTCTGATTGAGTCCATGTTTATAACGTTATGTAACGTCAGTATTGGGCATGTGTTCCTCTGCGTCAACAAATATCAGCATGCTAGAGGTTAAAGGTTATGAAGACATTGATATTGTAGTAGATACATATTTATCAGTAATTAATCACTAATGACAATAATTATGGAAATTATAAACAGGTTTTAGCGATGATGATGTTGAACTGAGATTGTAATTGTAATTGTGCTGAGATAAACAAATAAAAAAAGATAAAAAACAAAACAACTATGGTTTCTTAGAAGAACGTTTCATATATTGATCATGTTACAAACGAAACAGTATTGGGTAGAGTGAATACCACTAGGAAATTAATGAAAATCATTAGTACACGACAACGTGAATTTTTGGGACATGTAATGAGGAAAGAGGGCCTGGAAGATTTTATACTCAATGAAACATTCAAGGAACAAGAGGTATGGATAGACTAGGGCAAACATATATGGCGATTATTGGAGAGTCTATGCAAATGGATGAGAACTCAGTTACCCGAGGAGGAAATGAAGAATATAACAGTGATAAACATACTGGGGACCACAAAGGATCGATAACGTTGGAGAGCAATGATCGCCTACGTCCTTAATGGACACGGTACCTGAAGAAGAAGAAGATGCTGAACGGAATTATGTAGATTGAGTGTGTGGGCAAAATAATGGAGTACATAATAATAATTACAATTAGGTACGAGTTGGCAACAAAGAAATATTTGTGGGATGCGTACAGAACTATATGTAAATAGGTAGGTTAAGACAGGATTAACGTGAATGGATCATATTATGAAGTGGACAAATCTGATGAATGAATAAATGATGTTGATCACATAATTAAGCAGAAATTCTCAATCGCTTGGTCAATGATCATGCCACTTCGCAGATGCTGTATAAACTCTTATGAATTGTAATCTATTGAATTGAAATTCTAAATCCTGTGAGATCGAAACTTTTTCTGAAAGACTAAAATAACACTTGAGTGCCTGGAATATCATAGTATGAAGCGCTCAATTTCGTTTATTTTAAAAGTTAAGAACCTTGAAAGCGTTGAACTACATCGTGCCATACAGGATTGCGAGTAAACGCATTTACAAATTTCCCAAGTGACAGCATCGAGCCATGTAGAATCATTTTAGGCCGAGTAAAGAGACCCGGAGTGGGAGTCTGAACCAGGATGCTATATTGACCGGCTGGCTTACATAGTGTTTGCAAAGCAGTATTCTTGCCCACAATAACTTATGCTTCACAAGCTTGGTGGGGATTCGTCTCTGCTGCAGATGAGCAAAAGTTATCGAGCCTTCTACATAAAGTTACAAGCTGGAAT
>JAQFZF010004344.1:0-10625 GCA_034695365.1 Enchytraeus norvegicus
TTTATGTACCCTTCTAATGGCGAAAAAGTGGTATTTAAGCCTCTTTAAACTGACTCTAATTTGTACTTATTGATTATATTTTTGCAAAGCAGTCTCGAATTCTAACCCCTTTGATACTAAACTGCTCAGTAAGTAGAATGATGTAAAACCTTGTGAGCGTCATGGTCAATTTCTTTAGATGGAGGCAGGAATATAACTCTACTTGGTGATGTGGCCTCTCTTCTTGTGATCTTCCTCCTTCTTAGAGCTCTACTGTCCTCAAATCTGTGACCTAGTCAATCAATCAATCAATCAATCAATCAATTAATCAATTAATCAATCAATCAATCAATCAATCAATATAACTCTACTGGGTGATGTAGCCTCTCTTCTTGTAAGTTTCCTTCTTCTTATAGCTCTACTGTCCTCAAGTCTGTGTCCTCAATCAATCAATCAATTAATCAATATAACTCTACTTGGTGATGTAGCCTCTCTTATTGTGATCTTTCTTCTTCTGAGAGCTCTACTGTCCTCAAATCTCTGACCTAATCAATCAATCAATCAATCAATTAGGAAGCAATCAACACAATACAATACAATAAGAACATTTTAGATGGCCTATATATACTATGAATCTTACAATTTCTTCATTAACAGAGGATGGTGGAGGAGCAGCCTAGCCTGCCGTAAATAGCATTTTCTGTGGCTACACGAGGTAGTCTAGAGAGAAAGAGCGAGAGAGAGAGGGAAAGAGAGAGAGAGAGAGAGAGAGAGCGAAAGAGAGTGAGAGCACACACTTGTCATATCATCCAGATCAACATCCTCTAGACACTCAGCCTCTTCAGGCTCTGTGGCCACACGAGGCAGTCCTGTGTCTAAGCACACCTCATCACCCAGCCTACACCTACTGGACTTGTGGGATACACGGGACTGTCTCCCGGGTGACTTGTTCCTATGAAACATGTAACAAAATCAATTATTCAATCAATCAATCAGTCAATCACTAAATTATTCTAAACTTCGTCAGGTTCAGTGGCCACTAAACCATCAATCGAACAATCAATCAATCACTCAATCAATCAACCAATGTAGATTTACTCAAGAATTACTAAAAACCCTTGTCTATATCTACTAATAATAATAATTAAGATTCAATGTCCGTCTATTAATCCAGGGATATTGTAAAAAAAATTGTAGCCAATAAAACACAGCTGCTAAAAGAGAAAGTGATCAATGACGGTGCAAGTCCATGATCCATGAAAGCAAACTATGATAACTAAAGAGGAAAATAACGCGTTATAAGTTGACTACAGTTCTAATGAAGTGCTTAATAGAAAGCTCAATTGACACATCAAGGACATAGTGGCATGAATTAATATTAAATCAAATATTTTATGCACAGCATGGGTAAAGGTAAGGGTATCAAGAGCAATGCAATATATATATATATTATATATATAACAGTACTCAGTAATAATCGACGCTTTTACATCCGTTTCCTCATCAAATAATGATGTCAGGGACGTCATTTCCTCATCCCTAGATAATCCATAGGGATGACATTATTATATCTAGGCTAATCTAGCACAGTTAAAACTACATGTTTGGGTAACATAATTCTAGCACCTTTTTGTCTTTGATAGATCAGCTTCGCTGTATGAAATATCGTCCGCTCCTGTAACCACAAAAGAATTTTTAAAAAAAATTAATTAAAAGATTAACTCTTTGTAATAGATACAATACAATAAATAAAATATGGATTCAACGTCCGGTTCAACACACAACGGCGATGTCAGGGACGTCTCATGCAGACTACTCAATATGTCGAACTCGAGACAAATTTGCAGAGGTCTAGGCTGCCACATCGCTTTATCTTATCTTACCAATCATTGAGCTTATCTTTTTTGTTCATTGTTGGTGGTGTTGCGGTATATTGAATATATAGTAACAATTTTTTTAACAGCCTAAGCTTAAGTGATACTCAAACTGATTGATTGATGATTGATTGATGAACGAATTAATCCATGTTAGAACGATTGACTGATTGACTAACTAGTTGCCTGATTGATAAATAGACCTACCCAGTATAAAGGCCACTTTACAAGAGGACATTTCACCCTCTGTAGCCTTATGCAGACCCACAACCGGCGCTTCCTTTGCAATTTCATTTCCTAATTTTTCAATTCCATCTCCAGAACCTTCCACCTCTTCCTCCTCCACATCCACCCAGCACGAGGAGGTGTCACTGTCCATCCCTCGAGCACGAGAAACGGGCGGTAAAACCTGGGCAGGGCCTGTAAAGAATTCTCGCCGACGTTCCGAGGTCCCTAAATTCTGAGGACCCAATGGGAGGTCTCGATTTTTCGAGGTCAATAAGTTCCGAGGATCCGATGGGATGTCTCGATTTTCCGAGGTCCCTAAGTTGCGAGGACCCGACGGGATGTCTCGATTTTCCGAGGTCCCCAAGTTGCGAGGACCTCCGGTAGTATCCCTACGTTCCGAGGACCCGATATCTCGAGATTTGGAAGAGTCCACATTGGACACCCTGATATCAGGGTTGTTTGAAGAAAGAGAGGGTGAGGTGGTGCTGGGGGGACCAAAACCATTGGCAGCGGCAGAGGAGCTGATAGCAGCCCGGGGTGAGGCATCTGACGTGGATTTACTCTATCAATCAATCAATCAATCAATCAATAAATCAATCAATCAATGCAAATTTATTGTTTATTTAATAATCTGACGACAAGAACGGATTTAATTTGGTATACTATTATACTATAATTTACATATTATTGATTAAATATATTTTGTTACAAATTAAAAATAAATAATTGAAAAACAATAATAACAAAGGTTCAGCGTCCGTCTCCTCATCCCAGGGCGATGCCAGAGACGTTCCAACAGCACATATTTCCTTAAACCGGTTCACCCAAACGATTGACATAAACACAAGATGAAGAGAAACTGAGATCCTAAACTGCGCTGGTCCTGTGACAGTCAGGCGAAATATTTATATATCTATGGTGAGAAAGATGTGTTTTTCCCACTGCAGAAAGTGGCAAAAGATGAGCAAGAGCATAGATCAGGAAGCAAAGCATTTCAAGCAGAGGGAACAGCGAATGAAAAGGATCGTCGACCTACTGACGCGCGAATATACAATACAATGAGGATTTAACGTCCTGTTCCTCACTCGAAGACGATGTCAGGGTCGTCAAATATCAGCAATATTGATTCTCTGACTGTAACAAAGGAAACTGTCAGAGGTGGTTGGAACTCGAACCTGTCACATCCAGCTTATTGAGTAAGCGTGTTACCGTCTCCGCATCCAACCGGGACAATAAAGTAATACTGATTATACAAATATAAAGAATACTGTATTTCATTGTGTGAAAATAAAATTTAAAAAAGGATTCTTATCTTGTATTTAATAAATAACAAGTAATTTTTCTCTCTCTCTCTCTCTCTCTCTCTCTCTCTCTCTCTCTATCATGTCAGATGAGGAAACTGACGTTAAACCATTATTGTATTGTACTGTGTTAAAAGAATTAACAAAAAATATAAGGTATGTACTCACAGCTGTAATGTGTGGTTCAGACAGCCCGCTGTGTGCCACTGGTCTCTTGAGTGTGTTGGAGGGAGAATGAGCCTTTCTCCTGTTGTTATGGTGATGGTGGTGATGGTGATGATGTACATCATGTGAACTCAGTATTTGTCTACCGTGTGGATATGTACCCGCTCTGTGGTGATCTGTTCAATCAATCAATCAACCATATTTAGTAAAAGAAACAAGGGTACAAGATCGGCAGACAGATTGCACTGCATAACCGGGATTAGTGAGAAACCCCTTTCCTTAATAGAGGCGAAACTCTGCAGAGGCTCTCAATAGTTCAGGAGAGGTTGAGTGTGGTTTGCTTTCGCGGCTCTTTCAATATAGTCGATTTCGAGTAACCGGGCTTCATTCCATTATTAATTAATCGATTTTATAAAACCAACACGGCTGCTTATACCAGGCTGGTAAAAAATCAATCACTCAATCAATCAATCAATTAAAATATCTATCTATTAATCAATCTATCTACCTATCCATCAATCAATCAATCAATCCATCCATCAATCAATCACAAACATTGACACATTGTGGTGATCCGTATAATCAATCTATCAATCAATCAATCAATCAACTAACAATTTATAAATTCATTTTTTGTGATTCGTTTTCTAGTCATTTATAACAAATCAAGGAAGATCATAAATATGCTACCATACCTGTAACCTCAGATGGCTGTAGGTGGTGCCAGGAGCTGGAAGGGCGTGCCTCAGTGTAGAAGCCTGCCTTGAGGTCAATCTTCTCCCCTGCCCTTGTTGCCACAGAGTCCAGAAACTGCCTCACCTTCTCGTGATCGTCCCCGGCCAGTCCCCCAACGTCTCTCTGAGGGCTTCCTTCAACATCTAGCCCATAGTCCCGCCGACCGGGGATTCCTTCAAGTTCTCGTCTGCTAGGACTTCCGTCAAGTTCACGGCCCCTATCACGTTTACTAGGGCTTCCTTCAGGTTCCTGCACGTGGTTGAGCCAGGCGGGGCTTCCCTCAGCCTCAGACAGCCGGCCACGCCTCTCAGAGCTAACTCCACCCTCTGCGCTATCTGACCTTGACACTAGTTGACTAGGTCTGGGGGAGGGTGCCGGGGAGTCCTGCAATAAATAAATTAAAATATTTATATTTTATTAACTTAAATTTGTCCAAATTCTGAAAAAATTTCAAGGTTCCCGGAAACCAACACTGAATTTTATTTCATCATCATTGATTACTAAAGTCAGTATGGCACTGAACTAAGCTCAATTAGCAATTTCACATTTAGGCCTAGATATAACCTTCCTGACTTTATCATGTAACATCATCATTGAACGAGAAAAAGGACGATAAACCACAAGTTCTTAGTTATTAAAATTTATTTTTTCTTATTGATTATGTTTTTCGTATATATTTTCACTGCAAGCGCAAATACACGGTAAACCGTCCAGAGACCCAATGGTTATTTTGTTGTTGACTGACCTGGGATTCGAACAAGGATCACTTGCTTTGAAGCAAAAACTCTACCGATGCGCCAACCAGGACCTCTGCAAATGTGGAATTTGAGTGATCAAAGGGATATGTACATAGAATTCATGGCGCAGATCACAATGCCCTTCAATGCAGCATCTGCGTTAGTCGCCGCTTAAAATTAAGTGCAGTTTTTGGTCTAAATTTCAAAGTTACCGGAACCAACACGTGATTATTCATTTAATCAGCATTCGTTGCTTAGTCGATATAGCACTGATCTCAACTCAATTAGAAATCCAAAGCAGCAAATTCCACATAACATGGGCACAGGTGCTTAACGGCTTATATCCATTTAATCCATAATTCTACAGATCCTTCATTACAAGAGAGTAAGACAGTGGGGGATTTTATAGGGGAGCGGGGAGGGGGGAGAGGGGCAGGGGGCCATGTCTTCACCCTCGATTTGAAAAAAATTGTATTCTAAATCTGAATGCTTTGCATTCTTGCCCTCCTTGTCCCTCCCTGCGCCCCCCTCCCCCTTTCCACTTAGATTTTCCAAAGTCCGACATATGTTGCAGCAAAAGCTAAAATTATGCATCACGTTAGCTGCTCAAGATAAAATAGAGAAATAATATTTAATAATTAATAATAACAACCCACAGGGCTCTTTACACCCAGGGTAAAAATAATAATAATAATAACAATAATAATAACAACAATAATAATAAAGGTTCACCGTCCGTTACCTCATCCAAGGATTATACCAACTGGTGACATACGATTAAGAGATCATATAATACAGAATACAGAATATCGATTTTTAAAGTAATGTTCAGCAATGCTAACCAATTTTATTAAGATTCATTTAAAATCCAAAAGATAAAGATGTTAGACTACAGTGGGCTTAAAATATGGTACAAATAGACGAAGCACCCTCTCAGTAATTCCAAGATCCACCACTAACTGCAAAATGTTACATTTGTTGTTACCATGGCAATCTCACAGTATCCTCAAACTTAGGAAAGTGAATCTTTCTTATTAGTGGAAACGATCAGAAGCGATTTTCCAGACAGAAGATTTCAAGAGGGGGGGGAGGGGGATCACCTTTATCGACTTCTATCTATATATCCAGTGCTCTGCCACGTGGCAGGTCCAAGACAAAAATTCATACACAATCAACTATCTCGCTCTTTAATGAGCACACCGTCGACCAACCAAATAAGTCTGTCTCATCACCAAAGCTTTGCCTTTTCCACACCTAAAATGATGCCTTTGTTCAAGGAAAATATAGGTTTGTGAGGTGGTTTTCCATTGTCTTCCTCAGTATTTGCGTTAATCGGCTCTTACGAAACACGTGCAGTTATCGGTTGGACCATTCTCAAATATCCCGGACCCAACACGGGAACTAATCATAGTGACTACATGGAAGTCTCCGTCTCGTCTCGGTGGCTCATTGGTTAGAGCTTTGGCCAATTTGTATCGAATTTAGCGCGAAAGGTTCGGATTTCGATTCCCGGTCGAGTCAATCAGAGAGTAAATCTCGGATGTACAACGGACCTTCCAATCCCACTCGGGGATCGATTAATTGAAAGCATTTATTACATAGTGGGTGACTGCTTCACAAGATTGAGCATGTAAACACTGGTCTGGCGTATAATAGTAAATTCGTAATGGATCAAAACTGAAGCTGGCGACCTTGTCCATAGATTAATGATATTGTCATTGTCTCGGTGGTACTTCGATCTTTTGACATGAAAATCTGAATATCATATAAATAAACTTAGCCTGTATTACAATTGTATCTAATTTAACATATGACATTCGCACATGTTTGTAGAGTTCTCCTTTGTTTCTTTTTCTGTGTGCTGCCGTTCACGGTAAATAGTAGTACTATTTTCCCGTAGATAGAGATGTAATCTATCTAAGTTCAACGTATATTTCCGTATCCAATGATACTGTCAGAGACTGACCCGGCTGGGACTCGAACCCGTGACATCCTGCTAGCATCCTGCTTCATCTACATCTTGACATCTTCATCTACATCATCATCATCTTCATCTTCATCATCATCATTGACATCTTCATCTTGACAGCTTCATCTACATCGTGACATCCTGCTTCATCTACATCTTTCCAACCGGGAAGTCGATTGATTACCATGCAGTAAGTTCAGATTGTATATTCGTTTATTAAACCAACCTGAAAATCGCAGATTGTTACCATCAAAAACACTCACAGTACACAATTATAGAACTAGATAGATTTGCAAAAAGAGTTGTATTATAAACGATTATGAGAGAGAGAGCGTATTAAGTTAACATTACAGGCCCAGATACGCACCAGTGCCCAAGGGTGTCTGGTTGTCAAAAAAAAATTAGGGAAAGAAATATGAAAATCTGTATGCTGGCTGAAATTATGAGAATCACGGATAATCTGGAAGGGGAACAGCTCCCGCTCCACGGTCACTGGAAACATTGTAATAGTTTTGATTAGTTTCTTGATAATAAACAAATGACGGTGACAATTATTGACAAAATTGGAGAAATTATGATCGATAACTAGCGAGTCTAAATATAGAACTGGAGCAATTCGATGCCCGTAAGTCTTACTGCACCTGATAATTGTTATATAAACGAGATCTAATTAGGTGCTGAACCAGTGCCCTGGATCTAGGAATTATCAAGGGGGGGGGGGGCAAAATTTTTTTGCAAATCGAGGGGTAGCTGTCCCCCCCTAAATCCGCGCCTGGTCTGATACAACTACATTTATTTTAAAATGTAGTTATATATTATATATTATATATACATAATAATTATCAAATATTATTATGCAACTATATTATAATTATATCACTATTACATATTAATATATATTATATATATATATATATATAATATAATATATAATTATACAACTACATTTATTGATAATTTATGTAATTGCATCAGATTCAAATTAGTCGTAATTTTCTCGATAAATTTTACCATTTTAAATACCAACGTCATTAAAAAGCGCAAGCTGAATGCGCTTCGTAAAAGGCCATTAACGCAGTCTTTGAGGAAGGATTTAAGGAGATCCACTTCAGAAATCAAAACTATCCTAAAGAAAAGATGGCGTACAAACAAAACAGAACTTTATATGTCATGGGCCTGCATTTAAATAGTGCACGGAGAGGAAGCGAGAAATGCATAACCTTTATAATGTGATCAACGTTTTAATCGATGGAGTGCTAATTAGTGATCGTGATAGTTGACTGTGCGAATGAATGTATAATTTGGACCGAGAGAGAAGAGAGAGAGATTTACAAAATAACAAAAGAGATCCAGCTCTAGGCCCAGTATATAATCCAATCAATCAATCAGGATTTAACGTTCGGTTCCTCACCCGAACGCCATGTTACGGATGTCAGCAAGTATCATCAACTGTGCTATTTTGTCAGTAAATGATATGTGTGAAGTATGCTCCGTACTGCCCCTAAAGATACAGCATGATCGAGGTGGAGCGCTAATAGAAGCCTGGATTGCAATAATTTGTACCACATTTTATCCGCCATCCCAGCAAGAACTCTGTTTTCAGCAGGGGTCTGCTCACCTCCAAATGGGCCCCATCCCCGGTTGAAGTAGGCCGGGGCCGCATTACAAATGCGGTCCTGTGAGCTTCAGCCTTCAATGACGTGGATGGAGGGTGTCGGCACCACGGCCGGCACCTTGGGTGAGCAACAACAACAACGTACGCTCCGTGGTCCAGTAGCAGCACAGTGGACTGTGAACAGGAGGTTGCGAGATCAATCCCCTGTCATTATACACATTTTTACTCATACTTTACGGGTACGATTAGTCATGGAGTGCAAAAGAAATATCACACAAAAACAGCAACTAAGAAAGGAAACTGAAAATCAACTAAAAAAGGAAACTAGCATATCTGCATATCATGTATGAAAATATACGACAAAAAGGTTTCGGGAGACCTAAGAGTTGCAAGCCCTAAGCAAGCTGCCTTTCTCTCCACTGCTATTTATAATAGCAGCAGTCAGTGTACATTTACCAAGACACGCTCTGTTGTCTGCACTAGCTATCCGACTCTGGAAACATATCCAGGCTATCTCACCATCTGCCGAGATCAGTAGCATACGCTGTTATTATAATCAGTAAATTGCACAATAATGGACTAACAATAATAAAATTATAAATAAAAACGAACCTTATTGTGATTGGAAAGAAGCGAACGAATCTCTGAATCCGATCTGGAATCATTTTCCATTCTATAATGAATGGATAGAGAGAGATGGAAAACCTTATCACTGTCCTATATATGTAAAATTCTAGAAATTTTATTTCGGATTTCCTTTAGAAGAGATTGCCAATATTTTAAGCCCAGACCGTATCCTGACCCTAAATTACAGTAGGACTATATTCTTAAATTACAACTTCCTAAATTAGCGTCTCAATCAACTATTCTTCAGCCTAATACTGTTCAGTTAGTAGGTTAAATTATTTTGCCTAGTTTAGTAAAACTATTAAATCGAGCTAGACGTTGTTACTAAGTAGCACTGGTATGCTTTATAAATATAAAGCCGCTTCATCTGCAAACAGAACAGCAATATAGGTGTTACAAGACAAACAAGATAATACTACCATTAAATCATTTTAATTACTGCGGTATTATACTTGGAATATGTAAGTGCCACTTGTTGCCTTAATCTCCATTCACACTCTCATTCTGTGCTTCAATTGCTTGACTATCATGTACTTGAGTGATGTGATAAATCAATAAAAAATAAAATAATTAATTAATAAATAATATTTAGTGCAGTATGCCTCTGGCGACTGCCACTAGCTAGCCGAATTTGGAAACGAATCCCGGCTATCTCACCATAAGGTGATATATCAATGGCATACTTAATATTAGTAATCAATCACTCAATTAAAAATTAACGTCCGGTTCTTCGCTCAGAGGCTATGTCTGGAACGTCAGAATCTGAACATGCAAGTACAGTGTACGCCTATACTACAAGTACTTTTTATGCCCTGAGTTGTAAACGACCCTTGGCTAAAAAAATATAACATTTATATTTATTGCTTTAAAAATATGTATAGATAAAAGTCTATGTTTTAAAATCTTCGAAACTCTGGAATGCCGTCTCACTGAAGGGGCCGCTGAAACAAATTGCATTGAAGCGTTGGAATGCCATTGACAACCGTTGCCACAGAAAAGTTTTCTCCCAGCTGTCATCATATATGATGTGAAACGTTCTGCCTAATATACTACAAGAATTATGCACTACATAGGCCTACTATCCAGTACTCTGCCTTCGACAGATGCAATCCATAAATTTCTTCACAATCTACAGTCCCGCTCACTAAGAGCACACCATCGACCAACTCAACAAGCTTATCCATCACAATATACATGTAACTTTTCTTTGTCCATCAAAGGTGTTGGATGGACATGCAATATTAAATATTTATGTTATAATATTCATAATTAATATTAACATATTTTATTTATTTTTTATTTATTAGACACAAAAAATGATTAGACAACCCTGTAAGAATCACTGTTACAGTATGAATAGAATAGGTACACAAATTACAATAAATCTATAACTAA
>JAQFZF010004345.1:0-10625 GCA_034695365.1 Enchytraeus norvegicus
CACTGCATATAACGACTTTCCGAGAAAGACCACCCAAGTGACCTTTGATCTTCATTACACTATCGTGTCATTATTCAGGAAAGACAAAAAAAAAATTCATTAATGATATTTTGTATATTAAAGACTGCAAATCGTAAACTTTCCATAGGCTTACATTATAGAATCATGTTGGGTAACATCCGTTCCTAATTATCAGAATAAGTCAGCACCGTCGTTTAATGGTAGGTAAGTAGGTCGAAGCCTAGCACGGCTTCTGATTGGCTCAATGGTCTGAGTGCTCAGACTTTGATTGGATACAGTCATAAACATGACCCACATTGTTATCCACTGTCTAAGTTAAAAAGTCTATACCAAAAAAATAACCAATAAAGCCACAAAATAACTGCCGGGCTGGGCTTTTATTAAAAAGCCCTGGTTTTTTAAACCTTGATCGTCGATGTAGTATTTTTCCACTGGTCGCAAAATTAATCAATAATGGATAATTTTTTCTGATACATCGCTGTGTGCTGATTAAAATGATATATGACGCATACATGCAGCAAGCCTAGTTTTGATGAAAAATTAAAAACGTCTACACCTATCAGGCACCTCTATCGTCATTATGTTAGCTCAGTTTCTTGAACAATTGCCTATATTTACCATTATTAGAAAATTAAAATGTAGATTGGATATAATATAATATAACAGTGTTGCCATTGTGTTTGCGCAGGCTCTGGTCTGGGATGATGCACTAACTGGTCCAATTAGTCTCATCGCTGAATATCCTCTACTCAAGGTTTGTCTTAATCTTGCAATATACCCAGTCACTCACTGCTGAAACCTAATTGTTAATAATTGTTATTGAACGCTTAATGTTAAACAGTATGAAATTGTTTGGGTGATTATGTCAGTATGACACCACTTTGAAGTTCAATAGTCTGCTATCATTTGCTATTTTTCATGTAATACAATACTGTGAGAATTTATCGTCAGTTTCCACGAAGGGTTAAAGTTTCTTCAAGGATGATATGACGTGCATTAATCAACACAGTATTGAAAGAATTTATTGGTTGATTTCAGGTATCATCTTAGATAGCCTTCACATCTGGGATGAACTTCCCAGAATCTTTTCAGTGAGACAGTAAAGATTGTTCAGAGAATCTTTCTCTGAATAAATTTGTGACTTGCTTTTTTGCTGAGAACTAGAATATATCTCTATGTAAATTGATCCAACTTTTAATGCAATATTTTGTGATGACTCATTTCAGGAGCATGAGGTTGAGAAAATGTTTCAATTGCGACCTGGTCGTCTGCCGTCTTGTGAGGTCAAGAATATCGTTTTCTTCGTTAGATCAAAGTATTCACTCATGGACCTAGTTGCACAAAACACTCGAAAGTAAGTATTTTTACATGCTAGTTATTCTTCATTAACATGTTCTTGCTAAGATTCTAATATATGAAGCCATCATGAAGCCATCGTTTGATTAATTGTGATTTGTGTTTGGTTAACGCAAATCGCTAACATATATATACTGGTTCGAGTCATGTAATTCTTGGAGTTCCATTGCTATGCACACTTGATTGATGGTTACAGAGCTATTCAATGATAAACATGCAGTTTTTATCATAAAATTATTATTTTCAGGAGTTTCACACAAATTTTAACCACGGAGTCATATATGCAAACAATTAAAACACCTGTACCAATAAATGTTATTAAATATAAACTTACGAAGAAATCAACGCAATTGGTCGAAATAATACAAAAATGGAGCTGTTCCCATGTACTTATATGCTAAGACTTAATCAACCTGATTTAATCAACCTGACCTATGACCTAGATACCACGGGGGGGTGACGGAGCATGCGCAGTGGACATTGTTCTAACTAGGCTATTATTGCTTCAGTATGAATGAAACTTTTTATTAATTCTATTTCTTTTCAGATAATCAATAATTCAATCTATGCGGACTTACTTTTAGTCAATTAATTTAACAAAAGTTAATAATATAGGCCTATCGACTCGAGAAAGAAGGCCAGGCAAGGGAAATAATATTTAAGTATTTTAGACCTGGAGTTAATGATTATATTTATATGTCAATTAATTAATTAAACATTATATTAATATAGACCTCACGGTAGCTTGATGAAACTCAAATTTTCAAGTTAGAGAGCTCATGTTACGCCTAAAGGATAATAGACTAAAGGGTTCTAGTCTAAATGATTTAGATCTAAAGGATTCTAGTCTAAATGATTTAGATCTAAAGGATTCTAGCCCAAATGATTATAAACTAAATGACAATTGCCCCAAGGATTCTACCCTCAAGAATATTTACCGAAAGGATACTAGTCTAACCCCTTCCTCCCCTCCCCCCGATACTAATACATTACTTCCTTTTACACTTATTGTGACTCATTAATAAAATAAGGAAATATTAACAATATTATTCTCCTCCAGATGAACGTACTCCCTCAAGTTTGGATCCTCTCCGTACCACTGTTAGGAAGGAATCACAACTTATGATTAGAGCTGACTGCTCCAGGCAAGTCCAGAACCATATAATTACCGGCCTCGTTAGCTCAGCGAAGTGCCCATAGAACGTCAGACTGTATCATTAGCGGTAGAGCTTCAATCGTGACCAGAATCTTCTGTGCACTTGACATAATCCACAACCCAACTTCCCTTTCCTGTCCCCTGCACGTATCTCCTATAACCCCAGCAACCTGGGTGTCTGGAACTGAAAGGTTATTCGAATATCTGCGATAGCTGTCATTACGCTACGGTAAATGTACGATTTATCATGGATTAAATAATAATAACACACAAATAGAGCAACTAAGATAGAAAACCAGCATGTGCGTTATGTGACGATGTAGGCTATCATGTTTGAAAATATACGGAAAAAATGAAAATAAATATATAAAATACATGCTAAGAAGGAAAATATAGTCTAATTTAGTTTATTTAAGAACTCAAAGGATGCCACTTCTTACCTGTAACAGACAGTACAATATTCTTTATTATAATTTATTAATCTAGAGTCGAGAAACCAACTGTAATCAACAGAACTTGCAGACGTGAAAGAGAGTGAAATTAAATATCCTCCTAATAATCGTTAATTCTTTTAACGCTTCTGCTGCAACTCAGTGATACAATTATTTTCTTAAAATAATTGTAATTTCGCTCAAGTCTAAAGATTTCTCAGCCTTTACTCATTGCCTCGTGATGAGAAGTTCGCCATGTGGATTAGTAAAAGTACTTCTCCATAATTAGAATTTAGAGACGACAGTGGAAATTAATCAGCGCGAACAACGACACTATTCTCTTTCTCATTCTTTATAATGCCACGGCGTTTAATCCTTGCATTGAAGCATTTAAACACATTTCATCGATAGAAATACGGCAGCTTGTTTTGAAATCTGTGAAAAGAATATTTAAATTTAGACTGAGGCATAGAGTCTTGAGTTACGTATCTATTCAATTTTGTTTATCTATACAGTTTTTGTTCCAGTACAGGGCTGGTCCATGCCACATATGAGCACGCAGTTTTAAAGAATTAGTTCATAAATGAGCGCGTCATTATAAGAAAATGTAACGAGCTCATCACTGAAGTGACATTTGAATCGAAATTCTTGGGTACTTTCTCACTGCATTCTTAACGCCCGTTTTAGTTGTCTTCTACGAACACACGTAACTGACGAGACTATTTCAAGTTTTTCAGACAAAACACTTACACATGTCTAAGTGCGGTGAGTCAAAGTACAAGTACAAATAATTCTGTAGAAACACTTGCTGCCAGGGAGACATTGCTCGGTCTCTGGACACTCTTGAGTGGAAATTAAATCACGTCAATCATCTGTGTAAATTGTTGTAAGCGTTGATTCAATCTGTGAGAAACAAAATGTCATCCGCTGTCCGGATGTATCAACTCACTCATAGCACGCAAGCAGGGCTTAGAACAGGGCTTAGAACAGGGCTTACAACATGGCTTACAACATGGCTTAGAACAGGGCTTACAACATGGCTTAGAACAGGGTATAAAACAGGATTTAGAATGTTACATTGTTACACATAAATAAAATTAACAAAGATGTTACAAATATGCTACAAACATGTACGGTGTTACATTTGGAACACAAACATGTTCGTTTGCTTCCTGCATTATAGGGTATAAATTGCAAATATACTTAATAATCAGTCATGGTTCAATCTATCCGATCTGATGCCGCTTTTGGGTGAGGGACCGGACGTTAAATCCTGATTGTGTTGTATTGATAGGCATAAAACACTTTTTACAGTGATCAGAATAAGCATTCCAAAATCTTGTAGCATAGTATGTTGATTTTTACGGATTTTTTAGTTTTACGGATTGTTGCTAATGACTGTAAAATCATAATCTCCTGTTATAAATGGCAGTCGATCATTTGTAAGTCTGCAGCAGAAATTCTCAGCAGGTCTAAGCTAAATAGAAAACTCTATCGGAACTGAAATGCACGGACTCGTAAGTCTATAACAAAGTGGCGCTGCCGAAATTTAATCTGGGGGGGGACTTCCATGCCGAGACGACTCTTTGTCAAGTACTTCAAATCAATCAATCAACCAATCAATGCGTATATTTATAAAGCGCCGCTTAATGCAACATGCCAGAATGGTGCTAAATAAATCATGAAATGTAATAAATTACGGAATGTAAGTATAGTAGCTTTGAATCCAGAGGTACCAGTGAGGCACCTCTGCAAGACTGAATTTGATCAATCAAATTGGTCTATAACGTAGATATCATGGCCACATATCTATCAAACCCTGCGACTGCCTCATCTGCCTCTTACGAGTAATGCACGGACTTTCGAACAGTGCAGTGACTGTTGTCGGTGAGTTCAATTCTCAAATTTTACATATACACTCTGGTTTTGCTACATACAAAAAGAAAACATGTTGCTGATATGAGTTTGGGGCCCTCTTTTAATTTTGGGTAAGCATCATGATGGGGCACAATTCCCCCCCCCCCCTCAGTTCCAGGCTCGTCAACTTCAGCAGAGTGCGAGTAATGAAACGCCTGCGTTTTTCATGCATTATTACGTCCAATGATAGGATTTCGCGCCTGTGGGCTTTCATTACGGACCGTAAAGACACTCTTCCGACTTCTTCCGCCAGGGCCTGGATCCCCCAACGAGCAGGCGGAGCACAGTTTCACCCACCAGCGACAAATCCGTCAGAAGCAAATCTAATGAACGTCGAAGCCGTAGGAAGGACCTAACACCTCTGACGATGCTAGTATGCTACTGTGGGGCCGAGGGGCAGTATGGTAGGCACCCATAATTTTCATCTGATAGGTAACGTGTATTTTTGGATAGGTAAACTTTAAATTAGTACGTAGTAGGTGACTACTTCGGAAGATTGCGAAGGTTACCACAGGTCTGGCGTATATATAATCCAATTACCAAACTGGTTTGTGTAGAGGGGGGCTGGCGACATCAGAGTCAGATACGTGACTATGTCACCTGTGTGCTGCAAATCGCTCAGGATCGGGATCAGCTCCGCGCCTACGTTCGGTAACGAATATGGCACATAACCATACTGCCGTTGATCAACATTCATTTTATAATACTGTATTGTATTGTATTGTATTATATTGAATTGTATTGTATCGTATCGTATCGTATCTTATCGTATTGTATTGTATTGTATTGTATTGTATTGTATTGTATTGTATTGTATTGCAACACCTACATATGGTGTCGTGTGCTGGTGTAACTGGCGATAGCATATTAGAAAGAAATTTCTAAATCAGCACAGTTAAATTAAGTTAATATCCGGATAACTGTTGATTAATTTATCCTCGGAAATAAAGCAGCCATATGGCCCGGTCCCCCTCCCCAGATTATTTCGGTAATTGCAGATTCTACCCAACCCCCGCTGTTTGATAGAGTAACGAGTCTCAGGAAAACGATTTTCTGACGTTATAAAGAGTTTAAGTTGAAGTACTTAATATCCCATGAGAGCCGTAATGCTATAGATAGAGCCTGTATAGGTCCTATCTATTGTAAATGAAGATATACTTTATGAAAGCTTATTTAAAGTAATATAGGCCTAAACACACGAACATAAACCACAATGTAGAAGTACAAATATTAACAATCTAATATAGCGCATAATTCCAGGAAAACCTCCTTTACTTCTTATCAGAAACGCTGCGGATTGGGATAATTGAAATCCAAGGCGAAGTGTATAGTTTTTTATTGGACATTTGCGAGCCCCCAAATGAACAGGCCCTGTTCGATTGCAACAGTTTGTACAATATTAAGGCCGGCACTGCTGCCATTGAAACCAATAATAATCTTCAGTAATATTTAAACCCTGCTAGTTAAGCTAGTTGACGTAAGACTCCTGTAACCAACCTGTTACTGTTATTGTGTTACTGTTACAGTGTTACTGTGTGGAATAGTCATGGTTCCACAGCAACACTGTACCGTATTATTGGGTTATGGCCAAGGGGATAGAGCGTCGGCCGCAGAAGCAAGAAGACTTGGGATCGATCCCAGATCAGGTCAACAAGAACTACAACCCTAAGTGCCTGGCAGATTAGTAGATATCGGCGCTTGCTGCATTGTGAACTCTAAACGGCAATGACACGTCTAATCATAGGGAGAGCAAAAAAAGCAACAAAAACATCAACCATGAAAGGAAATCTTGTGAACAGATGCCTCCTGTCATCCGTCGAATACACGAATACTAATCGGTAAGCTAACGGTAAGCTGTTAAAGCAAAAGATACTTGCATGTACTTCTGTTTCAGCAGCCCATATTGCTGTCCTATTCAGTGTTCTGGACCAGTCATGCTTGTCCACAGATCCCAGAACTTGGTGGCGTTAGTTATCGGCCGCCATCGTTGAGAGTGAGAGCGAGATTTAGTCTCGTGATGTTTGTAATTAAAACTCGCATCGCACCATTAGAGTTCTGACGGACGCTTGACTAATAACCCGTTAGCTCCGAGAGTTATGAATCCTAGAGATAGCAAGTTGATAAACATTTATGTCAACGATATTTAATGAGTATTATCCTAAAAAATGAGTATTAACCTAAAATTTGTAAGAAAAGTCTCGACAGCGGCGGATGGATAGAATTTATTTATTTATTTTATGAAGAGTTGATGATGAACCGAACGTTGAGACGTTAATTAGTTCATTAGGTAGGCGTAAGGTGTTATGGCTAATGCAAGCATAATATAATCATTATTATAATATTGCAGGGCTGGAAAAAACCTAAAAACTTAAATAATTTTTTCAATTTTTTAGGTTTATTAGGTTTTAAGGTTTTTTAAAGGTTTTTATGGTTTTTAGTTTTATTACGGTTTTAGTATAAGCTGCGGATTAAGAGGGTCGGGTTTGCTCCACCCCCTCGAACTGAAGGGGCCATACCCGTAATTCCTAATAGATAAATCTGCCCATGAGAAACAGAGTAGTAAAGTAGACAAGTATTATTGATATCGCAAACTTCTAGGTATCATTTTGTTCACTTTGATATGCATAATTTAAATCAAAGTATAAATTTAGGTAAAATAGGAAGAGGCCATATAGGCCAATTGATGTTTCTCAACAAGCTTGAGAATAGACCACTGCGCATGTTTTGTAGAAGCCCATTAACGCAGCCACTGAGAAAGGACAAGGAGAAGCACTTCAGAAAATAAAATAATCTCCAAGAAAATATGGCATACAAACTTTACAATTATATATAATTTATGTATATGCCATGGACCTGACAATAGATAGGCTCACTGAGCGAGAGAGAGAGAGAGAGCGAGAGAGAGAGAGGGAGGGAGGGAGAGAGAGAGATTGAGGTTTAAAATAATTTATCAAATAAATTTAGTTTTTTTTAAATACAATTTTAGTTTTTTTCAGTTGTAAAAACAAAAAACCTTAAAAAACCTAAAAGACCTAAAAACCTAACTTTTTCTAGAAAAGAGGTTTAAAAAACCTTAGAAAACCTAAAAAATATAAAACTTAAAAAACCTAAGCATGCCAGCCCTGTAATATTGATAATATTTATTTCTATAATCTTGGTTTCATGGATAAATGGACATGCACCGTGTTTGACCTGTTTCTCTATGTGCTCTCATGTCACATGACACATGTGCTCGCTGTCTGCGTTTAGGTGAACCAGCTGGTGAGACATTATGCTATCTGATACGTCCTTGATATCGTCCTCAGATGATGATCCGGACGTTAGATTTGATTATGATTGATTAATAACTTAGGTGTAAGTTTCGTTATTTAAATTCTAGTAGATGTTGAGCTAAAAACAAGTAACTTTGTTAAGCACTTTGGTCTCTAATGAGCTTGTTAAATAAAATATACTACTTGATAGATCTTCAGTATACGTCGGAGTGGAATGATTATATATATGCAGATTATATATAAAGAATTCTATATTGAATAGATTGATATAATAATAATAATAACAATATATAACTTTGCTGTGATTATGTATTACGTCTTACGGATAATGATTCAAGGAATAAAGTCGCTGAGCATAGAATGGAGTATAATTAAGGTTTTTAGAATAACCTTAATCAGCTACATATTCTTTCAGTGTTTGAAAGGAAGCTCATCCGACACATTATCTGGTAAGCTCGATCAAGTATATAGTACAGTATATTCTTAGTGGGTAATAAACACATTTGGAATCTCGTAGATTCATAATATATTTTGTTTTATAAATGAATAAAAGAATTAGTCAAGCGAGAACTAACATTCGATAACTCATTTTCGATAACTCCTTTCCACGGCTCCTCGAAACGAGGGGGACCGGGCGCCTTGGCTCCCTCGATTTGAAATGTTTTAAAAATTGTGCCCTAACTTCGCATCTATAGAACCTATTAGCTTCCTTGGCCCCCCTCCTCGATTTGACATGGCCTACCCCTCGAAAAAAAATGCATTTACTTCCCCCCACTCAAATACTCTAGATCCGTCACTGCTTCTATTGCATTGTATCCAATTATCTGGTCAATTTATTTTATTGTAATGAAAATTAAACTTTGTTTGTTGCTGCCGACTAAAGAGAACGTTAACTTAATTGATGCGAGATCAATCAATCCACCCCAAGCGATCAATCTACTTCCGGTTGTAAGAATTGAGTTGGACTTGTGCTGAATTGAGTTGATGGCTGCCGGTGTCCAATGTAGCATGTCAAAGGATCTGTGAAATCCATGTTTCGATCGATGGAAGTGAATTATCTAAATTACCGGTTGAAGTGAAGCTGAATGATACAGCGGTAGAGTACCGACGAGTTCACTTTGTATGTGGCTCTTAACTTTCAAGTGCATCATGGGAAAATATTTATTTATTCCCTTTTATCTAAAGGATAAAGACGAAATTAACGTCAGTTTTGCCGGCCTTACGGCTATATCAATGACGGATAAGAGCTGGGATTTGAACCTTGAGCCGGGAATCCGAGTCGGACATTGGCCCGATGTGTTAATTGGCTCAGTCTAACATGATGACCGCACATGTTCATAGGGTGCCCTTTTTAGTTTCTCTCTGTGGTAGTTTTTGACGCAAAAATTTTGAATAGCGTAGTCGGAAACATTCTTCCTGGATGAGCTTGGATTTCAAGGGTTTGAATCCTAGCCGGGTCCGCCTCTGACAGTATCCTTCGATACGGAAATAGACGTTAAACTTATCTTTACAGTTTTACATAATATATTGATCATTTCATTTTCAAAGATAATATATTATTTTCATAAATGCATGTTGGTCTACCTGACTTGATAGTTAAAATTTCGATACAGGTGACATAATGATTTACAATCAATGCACAATGTTTCAGTTGACTGAGTAATTGTGATGTCCAGGTACATTACTGAATGCAAAATAGGATAGCAATGGCGGAATGATAGACCGGCTGTTTCGAATCGCTACTAACGATTTTTCTTTCATCAATCAAGGCAACATATTGACATCGTTGAGCTTGATTAATGAAGCGAATGTCAAGCTGCCGATTTTGTATAATAATTGATATATTTGGCCTATAATTCTAGGATAGTGTTGTTTGTAGTAGTAATAGTTTGTTAGCTTCTAGAAATTAAAATAATAGTAATTTACTACTTTAAGTAGACAGTATAACTTGAAACAGAGACAAATTAATTGTACCAATTACATGCAATGCAGATGGAGTCCTCAGAAACAAGATTTAGAACCAAAGAGAGTCACAGAGACAATTGAGAAAGTTTGTCTGGATTCTATATTAATGAATCGAGTATGAGAGAAATAGAGATATGGGAGATAGTGGAGGTAAAAAAAGGAAAGCGAGCATAACGAGGAACAGAAAAAAATAGCTGAAATGAACTGAAAGAAAAGAAAGAAAAAAAGAGAGAGAGAGAGAGAGAGAGAGAGAAAGAGTTGTGTAGTGAGTTAGGTAAGAAGATCACGTCAGTTGTTGACTGCAGACAGATTCCAATTACTATTACAGTGATGGATTGCCATCCATTGCCTCGCCACCTCTCATCTCACTCTTTCCCAAAGATCTCATATTGACCGCTTGACTAGCCTAGTCGGTTGCACAATTATCATTTACTGGCAGGAGCCAGTAGCTACATCGGTTAGGTTTCCGACTTGGGATCAGTATGTGCGGGGTTCGAATCCGAGGCT
>JAQFZF010004346.1:0-10625 GCA_034695365.1 Enchytraeus norvegicus
ATATCCAAACATCATGAAATTAGTTTTTTGCACATTTAATGAAAGCATATTGGCCTTGAACCAATCTGACAAAATAGCAAGCTCAGTGTTAACAATCTTCATTAACTCTACAATATCAGAGTGCGAAAATAAAATATTTGTATCATCGGAAAATAATAAAAATATTATTTGTTTATACATCAAAGGCATATCATTAACGGAAAGTAAAAACAAAGGAGGTCCTAGTATGGAGCCTGTGGTACACCACAATTAATTATGTTCAATTCAGATGTGTTATTATTGAACTGAACATACTGCTGTCTATTCGTCAGATAATTTCTTATCAAGCGATTAGGCAGCCCTCTAATTCCATTGAATTTTACTTTTTTAAACAAGATCTCATGATTCAGAATGTCAAAGGCTTTTGACAAATCAATAAATATCCAAATACAGAATTCATTATTGTCGATCGCCTGGGAGACTTTGTCATATACTTTCATCAAGGCCATATAAGTAGAATGTTTTTTCCTAAAGCCAAATTGCATAGAAGCTAGAATTTTATTTTTTATCAATATATGAAGTTAATCTACCTGCAATTATCTTTTCAAAAATTTAACAAAAATTTGTAAGTATGATGATTGATCCGTAATTTGAGAAATCACTTTTTTCACCTGATTTGTAGACTGGACAAACCTTAGCAATTTTCAATTCTTCCGGAAAAATTCCAGTAGAAAATGCCAAATTTATTATATTATTTTGCAGAGCACTTGAGGTAAGATAGTATTGGAATATTAGCTTTTTAGGTAGTTTCCTGTTGCCTACCTCAGTGACTGCGTTATTCGGCTTTAACGAAGGTTAATCCATCCTAAAGATGTCTAGATTTAAACCTTTAATGTTAATTAATTTATGTACTATGGATCTGAGAGCATTTGTCGATTTAAATAAAGTGTACATACTGAGATCTAGCACATCTCTCTCACTCCATTATGATTTGTCGTAGAACATTGTTTTCTTGTCACTTAATTTAAGCGGGATTAAACATTATAGATGTAAGAACACGTATTTTTTAAACATTCTGTTCGACCTGGAATTTACAGCATCTCAGTGCTAGTTTTGCATGTAGAGTAAGCTAAACACACTTAAAAAGACACCTTGGTGTGTTTCTGGTGGTATAGAACTGCTTGTAACTGCATAATCTGTTTGAAACGTCCCTGACATCGCCTTCGGGTGAGGAACCGGACGTTAAATCCTCATTGTATTGTATTGTAAACAGTCAAACAATTGCAATAGGACTAGTCACTACTGTCGATATTTTGAAAAGTTGAATTCGACAAACACGTGTTCATGACGTGTAATTTGTTAAATTATGATACGAGTGAATTTTGAAACTGAAAATGTGCTAATATGTATTCATCATAATAATTTCTATTTTACTTTTTTGCAAACTACTTTTGAGTAGTTAAACTATTTGTGTAACTCTCTAACTACTAACTACTTTAGAGTAGTTAACCTTTTTGCTCTAACTAATTTTGAGTAGTTAAACTACGTACTGCCCATCACTGGACAGGACGCATCTGTTTACAAAATTTGCCTTTTTCTCAGTTTCTGTTTTATTTTTTTCCTCTCCGTGATTCATCGTACCTTTTTCTTTTGAAGAGCGCACATGGCAGCTTGCATAGATACACGACGAACCTACCGACACCGATTACACACCCGTGCCAACTTGTCCAGGGTGCTGGAGTAATTTGCTAACTGACGTGGGATTTGATCATGCGTCACTTGAATTCCATCACTTACATCAGAGCGAAGTTAACACCCTTACGCTCGGCGCCATTACCCTATCGGCAGTCTATTGCTACTTCATGACTACGATAGCAACCAGCTGTACAAATTAACACCAGCTTCTCACATTATAGGTCCCAATACTGTAGGAATGGCAACCGGGTTCTTTTCCCATTCCTACAATTTATCAAAGTCTTCCGCATTAACCTCCTGCAATTTCTATCAGAAGTTATTACAGACGAAATGTCTTACATCAGGCTGGCGGATGGATTTCAAAAAATCAGTTCAACTTGTATCTGATACATGAGCTCTACAGTGCCCGCACGGCGCATACAGTACATGTGCTCAGAATGTTCACATCAAAGGACTCGGTTGAATTTTGTTTACATGATTCCACTACCTGGGTAGTTAGTCTGTGCTGAGATCAACAGTCTCGTTCTGGAAGGAAGTCCTTATTAAATTAATAAATAATGAAAGGAGAAAATGACATAAAAAGGATTCTGCATTTTCTGGATTTTGAAAATTAAATAAAAATAATATTGCAGTTCCTCACCTGAAGTCGATGTCAGGGACGTCCCAAGAGGAATGTGAAAGTTCTACAGTCTGGAACAAACCACCATGATAAACAGGTGTTTATACGAATACAGCGAAGAAAACCATAGAACGCAAAAATGTGAGATATGTGTACACTAATCATTGTCTTGTAATGTTCAGTATTTTAATATAAATTCAAAGAAAAACTTGCCACGAGACATTCTAAATTTACTTTCTAAAACTACATACTAAATGGCAGCAGTATCAAATCTACTTTATAAATAATATGCCCGATTTGCGATCTTCGTTATGTGTCATAACGTGCAATGATAAAATAATACAAGTTATAAGAAGTACACTGGCATACGAAATATTAAAGCATATGCACGAAATATTATATTGGAACCCATGATTTGATATAGCGGGTTAAACTATTATTTTTTAATAAGCGCTGTGAGCTGGTCTTAAATAGGTCCATCAGATCCTAATTAGGGAGAGGGCATGTTCACTTAAAAGAAGTAAACAGAGTTATTTTTAGTCGTTGACTCGAAAATCTAAATTTGGAATTTGAATGATACGTTGTTAAAGTATGCTGCTTAAAGACAATTTGCAAATTTACTATCTCTCTACTCAATTAACCAACCTGTACAATGTACATACACTGAATTAACTATATTTCACATGATATTTGAACATCCCGTCTTCATTTGTATTGCTTATGATGTAGATTTTAAGTTGATAATCAAATAAACATACGGTACATTCGCTCTTAGTAATTTTTCAGTTATTCTGTTAGAGGGGTGGGGAGGGGTGACGTGTTCAAAATGATTTCTGTAACTTTCCCCTCTCGATTTTAACAATTCTGTATATTTCATGCATTCAAATACACATTTTGCTTTTTTTTCTCATTCAACTTTAAAAAGTGTAATGGTCGAGCGTAGAAATGTAAGATTATGTTCGCTCCGGAAAATTGTATTTTGAAGTTTGATTAATAATCCTGCAACGAGTGAAATTTTTTTAACCCCCCCCCCCCCGACCCCAGTTCATTTTTCACAATTCGCACATTGACCTACTTAAATATCAGATATTTCCGCAACATAATAAATTGTTTCCAGTATCAGAGGTCTATCTATAGTTGTCATTCTACCATAATAAATGATAGGATATAAACAATTTTCTATAATTTATGGAGTGTAAATTTAACTACATAACCCAAGTATAAACTTACATAAAAGTTGTCGATTTAAATTCATCTAATCTCTAATGGACCAAAATTACTCCAAGACTAATTTTAGCACTAGAAAGTATAGCTTATAAATTGCGATTTAATAAATATATTATATAAAAGATATTTCATAATTTGTGTACATTTCTTAATTGGCAATACCGTCAGACTAACATCAATACCTATAGATGTTCATTTGATAATATATTACCACCTGTAGAAATAACGTCATGATATTATCATTGATTAGTACTTACTGACAGTGTGCGAATTGTGAAAAATGAACAAGAGGAGGGGGTAAAAAAATTGTGCACGCTCCGCTCGCAATCAATCTTCTTTCGCATTATTAACAATTTAACTAGCAGAGCGAGCTAGAAACTTTTTCTTTTTTCTTGCTCAATATTTTCAATATTTAACAGAAGGGTAGGCACAAATAAAATATAAGTGGGAAGTTAACGTCCGTTTCATCATCTGATGACCACATCAGGGACGTCCGGTATAGGACGATCGAACTGGGGGGGGGGGGTGTCAGAGCTGACCCGCCAGTTCAAATACTTGATATGAAGCCCCCAGTAGGAGTGGGTTGACAATTTAACTGGGGGTTCAACTCCCCCCAACCCCTCGGCTTTCGCATCCTCAGTGCTGATCAATTGTAACATTTGTTGTTAATGTAATATCATCTAAAGTTTAGACTAGCCTAAGTAGTAGGCCTACTTGTCCTCACACCATTAAGCCTATACAGGATTAAACGACAGTAAATCTCTGTCCGTCAATAGACTATAAAGAGCACTTTTATTTATTTCCCTCCGATTAGCAATTTATTTATTCGATATAATTTCAATCTACATTAATTAGTAAAGTGTGTCAGTTAATCCAGACTCGATCGACTAACAATTTTAGTTAATCATTCACACCTGCGACTCCATCAAGTTCCTATAAATCGTCGTGTGCCAATTTTCTAGAGAAAAAATATAATTTTAACACGACATACCATGGACACATTTTTCACTTTCTTTTCAGCCTTCAATTGATGAAAAGCAAAAAGCCGCAATTGACTACAGATTCGTTATCCAACATGATACAATAAAATATAATACGCTTTAACGTCAGTTTTATCATCTGACGACGATATCACGGACGTCCGCAACAGCACAGGCAACATGATGATAGGCTTATGTTGTTGTTCACCCAGCATGCCAGCCGTGGTGATGCTATCCTGTATATACACCCTGTCTCACAAAAAACCGACCCCCTACAATAATGTGAATAATTTGAGAATGAAATAACATATTCATTCGCCGTTTGGAACCCCACTAGGTCTGCCAGTTTACATATTTCCACAATATCTTGAAAAATTACGAATCTGGAAAGTTTTCCGCACGCAGGGGGTACGCGACGGAGTGGTCAGCATGGGAAATCTTGATTTTTATTCTGGTTCTTTAAAATGAGCCCCCTTTTAAATCTGATTCCTGTGAAATTAAACAATAACATGGAGTAATCATTTCTATCCAACATCAACAAATTTCGAAAGCATATATTTCAAAACAAAAAAGTTATTGATATCCGAGTGTAATAGGGGTAGACAAATTATTCAGTTGCATAACGTCATGTACGGTAATGTTAAATAAAGCACTGCTTCTTTCAATGTTTGTCTACCCCTATCACACTCAGATATCAATAACATTTTTGTTTTGCAAGATATGCTATTCCAGATTCGTCATTTTTCACAATATATTGACCAAATTTTGTGGAAATATGTCAAATTGGTAGAACTAGTGGGATTTCAAACGGCGAATGAATATGTTATTCTGTTCTCAAATTATTCACGTTATTGTATGGGGCCAGTTTTTTTTAGACAGGGTGTATAATGTATATCCTCTCCTTTGAATGGGTGCATGGCTCTCCTCGGGATTTAGGCAGCTCGGCTGTCACGTAAGATTAACCTCATAAATCCGAGTATATGACACTCAACCACCCCTCTGACATAACCCACCGTCAGAGCTCTCGCCGTCCTTCCAACTATGGAAGAGGCTCCAACTGCTGCAGGACCAGAAAAATGTTATAAAATAATTGTCAATCTAGGTTCT
The DNA here is from genome assembly GCA_034695365.1 of Enchytraeus norvegicus. NCBI lineage: Eukaryota > Metazoa > Annelida > Clitellata > Enchytraeida > Enchytraeidae > Enchytraeus > Enchytraeus norvegicus. The sequence continues at coordinate 5,608 of JAQFZF010004346.1, forward strand.
GCAAGATTATCACGCCCACCTCGTGCAGGTTGTATCGTTACGGGCATAAACTGTTCAAAGCTTATAAGCTACGTAAGCTTATCACTTTACCCTTCATGCAGATGCTGCAGTGAAGGGCAAATAAATTTTCGGAAAAACTACATACTGTGTACTTGATCAAAAAGTCGTCAAATTTCAGACTAATTATCAGCGATCTTGCGATTGTTGTCTTTGGGCCCTTTAGCCGGCTATATCTTTAGGCCACGTTTTCTTTCACAGCTTAATAAAGCATATTTTGAGGCATAGTTAAGACTTAAGAGTGCACTACCTAAAAAACTGCTCGATTGATTGACGAACTCTATTAGCAATATGTGCACTGGTGTACTTGCAAAATAGCGATCAATTTAAAACCAGGCATAAGCATTGACTCTATTAAATCTTCCGGATTATCTGCACCTGACACCGTTCAGTCAACCAGTATGAGTATAATTAGATGAAGGAATATGATACTGCCACCAATTGTTCTTCAAATATCACATCATGTTCTTGGCACTAATAGCAGTGTTATTTATAATTGCCCACGTGCTTGACCTGTTTATATTTTAAATTCAGCTTATAGTAAGCAAGAACTGTAGCCACTAGCCATTGAAGTGGCAACGCTGACGAATGGATGTTTATATGCCTTTATAAGATATCAACTAGTTAGTCAAAGGTGTGCTCTTAATAAATGAGATTTTGAGAAGACTGGGAATAAGTTTTTGCTCTGGACTTGTGGCAGTGAACTAAAGAGAGGATCTACGTGTTAAAGTGGTTTATTGATTTTTTATTTTTTATGTTAGTAAAATATTAAATTTTTGGTGGCCCTCTATCCGAAAAAAAATTATGCTGCCTGCGGCTCTATATGTTTGCCCTAGCTTGCTGTAGATCGATTTCAGCAATCATGAATGCTGAAATCATGATTGCTCAAATATTTTTGTCCTAATTTATTTCCAACTCAAGACCGCGTTAACTTTTAACTAAGTTATTCAAACAATAATTGATGTATTCAGTTTCTCTATTTCATTCACAATCTTACCAACTACGAACGTTAGCAGTTAACTTTTTATAACTTCCATCGATTAGAAATTAAGTACACTGCAGCTGGCCTGTATAATAGATCATGAAAAGGACATAGAATATTTAGTAGTAGCCCAAAAATCTATGTTCCAACTTTAACTATATATTAGGATCTATTTATTTATTCATGTGAAGGTATTGTGTTCTCAAAACGAGCGAAACCGAGTTCTTAGGTCACCTCATCTTCATCTCCTTTTCAGCTTTAATCTATATGAAATTCCATAATAAGGTTCTATTCTCCAATTAACATTTAATTATATTTAATTTTAAAAGATCTATACTAAAATATGATTTCTAAATTAAAGTTGAAGCTGAATAGAGTATGAAGTTGAAGCAAATTAGTTTAAATCAGCGGTTCCAACTTTTGCAATGGTCGACCCCAAAAAAATTTAGGAAGTGATCGAAGACCCCATAACAGTATAGGACACTACACTCAAATATATCTTAATTTTAATTTTAAACTTTCTTAACAAGAAAGCTGTAGTATACTTTACTAAGTCTACGTAATTGTAGAGTGGAATTTCATAATTATACATGAAACGTACGTTTTCATAACGATCTGGAGTACTTTTTCATCACGATCTGGCGACTCTAATAGAATTCTAATTCGATCCCACGTGGGGTCGCGACTCACAAGTTGGGAACCACTGGTTTAAATGATGAGTATTACAGATTTCAAACTGGTAAGTTAAAAGTATTATTTTATCTAATTTTAGTATAAAGAATTTAATAGACTTAGTTGATTTTAAGATAATTTCGGATTCATAAGCGCAGCTTATAATGTCGCCAAGGAAACCCCAGTATAAATTAGAATGCAATTTAACACAGACTGAATTGTTCAATTAAATAATAAATTTTAACACCTATTATAATTATTATATTGAGGTTTTTAACTAATTAAAGGAGTCTGGCTCCGATGACCAAAAGCATCAATGGTAGAGGTGGGCTTCAGCATAATTAGGCCTATAATGTATAGTTCAAATGCTCAGCAACCGAAGCAAAATAAAGCAATTTAAAAAAGAGAAAGCAGTCAATATCAAGTTTTATTCAAACAAGTTGGCAATTTAAAAGTTGGCAAAATTTCAATGTTGAAGAGTTACAGATATTTAGAATTTCAATAGTATTTTTGACTCAAATTACTTTAGCAGAACACTCAGTATGTTAATAAAATAATAATTAAAACACGTAGTCACTTGTAATAAAATTCACAGATATTTCAAAAGAGCCAAAATATGGAGACCTATCAAATCCTTCCATCTCAATTCATTATAATAGGGCTACTAACTTGAACATTGCTAAAAATGAGACTTTTCCTGTAAAATATAAAATAAAATGTAAAATATAAAATGTAAAAGCAAGTAGTAAAGTACCAACTACAAAACGCATAGCTTTTGCTTAAGCAAAATATATTATTTTTAAACGATCCCATGAATATTAAGGCAAGTAATAAATTGGATACAATAATATGACGAATGTTAAATAAATAAATAAAAATATAGTCAAAATTGTTTAAAAAAACCTAATTAATGTGATGAAATTAAATTGAAATTGACTTTTTTCAAGATATATAGATAAGTCAATCATACCTTTGAGTCTGACATGAATTACGCTCACATATTATTACAGATTCAGTTTTTATATTACGCCTCTAAATAGATCAGCTCTTTTATCAGTTTAATTTCTATAACTATTATAGTAATTTCTTTATAAAAAAATACTACTACGCTCAGGCTGTATTCATTGAGAACTACGAGAACTACAAAGATCGAATATTAATTAATCAGTACTATATATAACTAATTACACATAATAAATCCACAGATAATTAGCGATACGAAGATTTGTTTATAGTAGATGTTAGACTGTATATAAAGTGTTAGTTTGTAGATGTTGTAGTATAGATAAAACTATTCCAAGATTGTCTTTACTTCTACATTACCGTAAGCGTTTAAAATACCTTTATTTCAATAAGTTCTTAATTATAACACCGTGTTATAATGAAAGCAGACAGAAACCCTTAATCCAAACGAATCACTGTCTGTCCTTGGAATGGACTTACTCCAGACTTGCCGCAATCATCAGTCTCAGCAGCTGTAGCAGCTGTCTCAGCTGCTGCCAGCCAATACAACCAGCTACTGAATCAACAGACCCAAACAGCTACGCAAAACTGAGTTAAATATAAGAGGCAACATAAGATTCACTGAACCGCTATATTATTCTTATAATATCTATCTATGCAGTGCTCTGCCACGTGGAAGGTCCAAGGAAAAAATTCATACACACAATCAACTATCTCACTCTTTAATGAGCACACCATCGACCAACCAAATAAGTCCGTCTCATCACAAAGGCTTCGCCTTTTCCACACCTAAAATGAAGCCTTTGTTCCAGAAAAATATAGGTTTCTGAGGTAGTTTTCCATTGCCTTCCTCAGTATCTGCGTTAGTCGGCTCTTACGAAACACATTCAGTTGTTGGTTGGACTATTCTCAAATATCCCAAACCCAACACGGGAATCTTATAATATATCTAACAAATTTTACACATAATATAAGGCCCACGGTATGTATTCATGCAGTAATCCTTACTGTCTTGTTCATTATTGTTTAAATATTTGACGACATAGCCCCATGTTGAATACAGTAGCCTCACTTTACGGTGTTCTAAAGATTTCAAATGCGCACTCTTACACAAGGAATTGAATCGGTCAGGGTCTAAAACCCAGGTAATCTATTTAATAATAACCACCACACTCTTGGTATGAGTGCATAATCTATACCAGATACCAGGAAGGTTAGGTTAATCAACATGGCAGAGGTACGCATAATCAGAATATTGAAGAGAAACTATAACGAAGTAAGCAGAACACGGGTCTGTCATGTGTAGACAAGAAAAGTCTCATGCTAAACAAAGTTCTAAAGCTATAAACTTCACAGGGGGAGATAAACGGTTTTTAATAGATAAAATAGAATAATTTTTTGTATTTGCCATTCTTGATCATATTATGAGGAATAAAAAAATAGAAAGCGTAATCTTAAGAGGAAAAATTGAAGGAAGGCGTTGCAAAGGAAGACAAAAGAATTACCTAGATACAAAGAGTCTCGGTGTATGGATGAACGTAGAAGAACTAGAAATGATTAGATCTGCGGGAGATAGAGATAGCTAGAAAACCATGACCGTCAAAGCTGGGTACCGGCAGGAAAACTGAAAGAAGAAAGAAAAAGAATATTTGGTAAAATTGTGGAAAAATCGAATGATATTAAATTGGTAGTGTCAAAATTAGCAATATACTAGAGCTCTCTTAAAATTTGAAAATCTTTAACATTGACTTTCGTTGTCTGCTATATAATTATTATTATGATAATGTGATTTTCGCTGATTCAGCAGTAATGCCCTGAATTGCTTCTTACGAACATACAGGCGCATACGGGAAGATTTCAGTAAGTCGATGAGCAAGTTTCCCTTGAAAGCCAAATATGGGGACAACACGAAGGATCGCCGAGGGGTTGCAAGCCCCCCTCTCCCTTGCACAAAACACAAAACTGTACACAAAACTGGATATGCAATCAATCTTCAGAAAAATTGGCGAATACTGTCAAATTATATACATGTATATTTAACTAAATAAATACCATTAGCCTACATGGCCATTGTAGCTAAAATAGCCTACATGGCCATTGTAGCTAAAATCTCATACTTATTTTTGTGCAAACTGTGTTGGTCTGTATATAAGTGCACGTTGCAGAGGATATAAGATCTACTTGAGAATAGCCTAATTCGAACAATAACAATATACTGCTCACTGCGCATGCTCCGTGCTATCTAGGTGATAGGTCAAGTTGATTACATCACTAGTCTTAGCATATAAATACATGGGAACAGCTTCATTTTTCTATTATTTCGACCATATGCGGTGATTTCGTA
>JAQFZF010004347.1:0-10625 GCA_034695365.1 Enchytraeus norvegicus
ATTCAAGGCTAGGGGCGGCTCAGAGTCTTCTATTCAAGGCTAGGGTCGGCTCAGAGTATTCTATTCAAGGCTAGGGTCGGCTCAGATTACATAACATAAACTAATTTATATTAATGTTACTATTTTGACACTTTTAAGAAAGATCGTAAATAAAATATAAAATATCCGAGGTAAGGATTTTAGTCTGCGCTGGATTCAAAGACTAGGGGTATGAAATTAGTGAAAACGTTAACATGTTACCGCCTTTCCGTAAGCTTATACAGTTTCGACAAAAATGTTAATCACTATTTTGGATGCACAATAGTTCTTTCTCCCCAAGGTTCTGTGCATCTACGCATCACGGTAAATTATCCCAAATGCTGTTTCAAAGCCTGCATTGACCTCATTCCCTAGAAAGCGAGCAGGGCTATCTACATGTATACTAGCATGGGCTGATTATCGACACGGTCTATCATGCTCTGTATCCAAATTTAACTGCTCTGTCTTTCAAACTAATTTACTTACAAAAAACAGATGCCATGATAAAGTATTTTATCTGGCGTAAAGATGGCAACACTTAACGAGTTTCTCAAGTGGATAGAATTCGAGCTATCTACCGCAGACTATGTGTATCTAACAGTCGACATCCTCATCAAGCTAAAAGTGGCCTGAATACATGGACCTATAAAACTGTATGCCTCATTATATTCCATGCATATGATTTATTTGTAATTTAAGCAATATTTCCATGAAGGTTCACATAGTCTTTAAGGCATTCTACGTATGTCTAACGCTAAATTTTTTATTAAAAAGAAATAACAAATATTTCATTTTACATTTGTAGTGTTTGCGCCTGCTGATAGTCAACATTCAAATGGATTGAAAGTTTAAGTCGTTAGTTGATGTAATGGTAAACCACCCTTAGAAATTTCTTTAGTGGCTTTATAGACACTTACCAATTTGTCATTTTTTACATTTTCTTGTTCATACCTTGCATACAAATTTGTGGTCAGTAATTGCACTGAATTATAATTGCACCGCGCTCTTAAGCCATATTATACATGTAGGTACTACTTGTACACTCTTAAGCCATATTATACATGTAGGTACTACTTGTACACTCTTAAGCCATATTATACATGTAATTACTACTTTTACACTCTTAAGCCATATTATACGTGTAAGTACTACTTGTACACTCTTCAGCCATATTATACATGTAAGTACTACTTGTACACTCTAAGCCATATTATACATGTAAGTACTACTTGTACACTCTTAAGCCATATTATAAGTACTACTTGTACACTCTTAAGCCATATTATACAAGTAAGTACTACTTGTACACTTTTTTTGCCATATATTATAAGTACTACTGGTACACTTTTTTGTCATATATTATAAGTACTACTGGTACACTCTTAAGCCATATTATAAGTACTACTGGTACACTCTTAAGCCATATTATACATGTAAGTACTACTGGTACACTCTTAAGCCATATTATAAGTACTACTGGTACACTCTTAAGCCATATTATAAGTACTACTGATACACTCTTAAGCCATATTATAAGTACTACTGGTACACTCTTAAGCCATATTTATAAGTACTACTGGTACACTCTTTTTGCCATATATTATAAGTACTACTGGTACACTCTTTTTGCCATATATTATAAGTACTACTGGTACACTTGTAGATGTGACTACCGAAGCGACCTGGGGTGCAATTATTCATTGAGTTCTTATCAGTCCTAAGTGGATCTGCTCTACAGCTTCCACTTTAACCTGGATTTAATGCAACGTTACATTTACAAGAGCCTTTGTTGCAGTAAACGTATCATTAGCGATTAGCGTGCACGTAGATCACAAGCGGCCTCTGCGCACTACCTCGATATCATCATCAAGCTCATGTTCATTCTTGCATGGAATGCAAAATAATAGCTAAGAAAAACATGGCTTTTTAATTTAAAAAATAGCCAATTTTTCTGCATTTATTACTGCTTGTTAAATTTCTTTACATTTGTTACTGCTTATGTTGTGTTGTCATTTCGTTCCCACCTCTATTAGTTAAGGTCTTAAGGACTAGTAAATAATAATATTAATAATAATAGTAACAATAAAGGTTTAGCGTCCACTTCCGTCCCTGACATTAAACGATGATGTCAGGGACGTCATCGTCATTCATATATAATATTATAAAAGTATTACCTGTGATGTGAAATGTTTTGCGTGTAGTCAGTGTTTCACTCTTGTCGCCCACTCTGTTGGTAGCGGAGCATCGAACCTCAACCTCCTGACCCAGTAGCTCCTCCCCCATTCGTAGAGTCCTCCACCCATGACCACTCCCACCCTGACTCTCGGGGTGGATGACGAGGTCTGGGGCAGGGTTGCCCTTAGCAGAGCACTTGACGTCGTCACCCACCCTGACCTTCTGCTTGTCTGGAGTTATCTTCACATCCCGAACCAAATCTGCAAAATATAAGTTATGAATGATTATTAAATTGTATTGAATTGAATTTATTTCACACGAATCAAATCAGGAAAACATGTACAGATTACGATTAACAGATTATGCGAAATGGGCACAAAAGCCCGAAGGCACTGACATGTGCACCGCTGTGTAAGCCTACTACTGTGTATATAGAGCTACTATGAAGTTTTGCATAGAGCGGACCTTTAAATATACTTGTTGATTGATTGGCTTGGCCAAAGGCACTGTCGGTTAAGCATTTGAATCTTTTCCATAGGTGTATGGTTCCAATTCCTGGGCTCACTCGTCACTGATTTAGCCATTGGGCCACGAAACTGACGTTAAATTCGAGCTTAACCATCAAAAGTACGAAATGTGAATTAATGAGGTGAAATGAAACCTGCAGCAACCTGACAATGTATTGCTTCATGACTTATGCTGCTTCACCATCACACCACTATGGATCCTGGTGCACCATCACACCACTATCTAGCCTGGTGCACCATCACACCACTATGTATCCTGGTGCACATATCCTGGTGTTAATTCAAATAGATAGCTTTTAATTACAATTCATATTCCGGAAATACGCAATGTTGTAGGCCTAAAACTTCACTCTTTAGCTTGTTCATTGGTAATCGCTAAGCAATGATTAGTTACGGTAATTTATCGCTCGATTGATTCAGTAATTGATTGAGTCATTAATTCAAGAATTTATTGATTCATTTATTGATTGATATTTTGGCAGGTTTATTCATTCATTGACTGAACAATTAATTTAGCTGAATGAAAATTAATTGATCGACAGAAGGAAAATACTCTAAAATGAATTGTGAATTTCATAGCATATATTATCGGCAATTATATGAAAAAGGTAATAGGGCCCCACTAATTGTAGACTTTATTGGAGGTATCGAGCTGAAAAATTATCGAAGGAAAGTAGTTTTGCAGGCCCCATTTAACTCCTATAATCAAGAGTTATTAGGGGGGATCATCAAGACTAATGGAGGACGGCAGCCCGTAACTGGACCGCTGCAAATAGGACCTATTTATCTCTGGCATGTTGGTTGCATGACTGCTCTGTGGAGAATTATTATCTGAGCAATATTCATTGTAACCAATCCGTGACAGATAAATGGCAGTGATGGGAATACTTCGTAATGTGTTTGACGGGAGCTGGCTGGAGATAATTGCTACTAGCGACACAGTTTACACTGGCTTGATTGATGTTGTCTGGACATGATTAAAAATAACAAAACAGAAATATCCGCTATATTCTATCGATTTGTAATGATTTGCCAATACAAGTGCATGAATATAGATATAATTATATTAAGACCTGGTGTAGCGCAGAGACAATACATATTTTATATACATAATTTATTACAAAATTATGTAAATATTGTGATATTACTAGTGGGTGGGGAGGGGGTTGGGTGGGCGATGATTTCTCTTAGAAGTAAAAAATGACCAGCTCCCGGTAATTTTTGTTGCCGTACCAGGAATCTTGTTATTTCTGGTAAACTATCCCAGCATCTATTTTCTGATTAATTTGCACCCTCCCCTCCTAGATATTTATTTAGTTCCGGTTTTGTGCGTAGCCATATTAGTAGAGCCTTTATCAATACCATTGCGTGTATGAGTGAAATCCTGTGAAATACAGTGCTGACGAACGTGCCTTTGTTTGCAAAATGTTAACACAAATAAGATAAGTAGCATTTTTATACATTTATATTATAATTACACTATGAGTTTTATAAGTGACCACCTTTATTATATTTGCAATATATTTGCAATAAAATCGTAACCTGTCGTCCTATTTCTATGAAATTTACAGGTTATTGAAATCAACCAATTTTCTAAATTACTACAAAGTTTCGTTACGATATCTTTAAGAGCGAGAGAGAGAGAGTTATGGACCTTATATTTTGTTCTGTTCATTAATTAAGCCATAATAAAACGTCTAAAAATACATTTATAATTAAATATTAAATTAGGTTAGAAAAAAAAATATCATGATCTTAAAATTATTCAAACAAAACGTCGACGTTCAAATTATAACGCTCCACAGCTGTGAGTAACTTGATAAGAATCTTCTCAGTTTCTGGTATCGATATACTATAAACTCGGCGGGTTTCGTAACTCTGGTACAAACACAGCAGGCTTGGTATTTCTCTTGCTGCTAATTCAGCTCCTCGAGCACTGGGGAGCAAGCGATACCTGTCAGGCCTTATCAATACTAGAACTTCCATAGCGTATGTTTAATGAGCGCACCGTGGATTATAATAGGCTGGAATACCGAATGGCAGCCATTTTTGAAGATCAATGTGGATTTTTGATTTATAGATGATTGTAACAAATCTGTTATTATAATGATGAGCCTTACATCACACCGCATTACATATTAAAATTGTCACTTACAAGTGACTTATTGGTCGATGGCCTGCTCATTAGTGAGTGAAATGACAGATTGCAAGTAGGAAAAATACATTGGACCTGCCATTTTGAGTACTAAACGTATGTAAGCTGATTTGTTTGCACTTCATAAACTAACAGTCGATTGATCCTCTTAGTTGTTTTGAGTATATAAAGTGAAGATCAGGAACATGTTTTGTTATTCACTTGTTAGAAAAGCGGTACAGACAGATGAGCAATCCGGTCTATAAACAATTAAACATCCTTGTATCTGTACGGATCATGTAATCATGATAGACTTATCACTGATGAGGTCACGGACTCGTGGTTGCTATGAGTTAAAGTCACATTTAAATGTTAAAATTGTTATTGCAAATAATCACCGTGTTTCGCAATATTATAGTAGCCAATAGGTGAATATAATTTTTTTAAAGTATCTTTACTGTGTTAAAATTGTTATTCTGTTACATGTGATGCATGTAAGTTTTTTGTACCTATTTTCTCGTTAACTTCTCGTTTAAATATTTATTTCACTTTCTCGTTCTTTTTGTATCTATTCTGTTCCAAACCATATCTACTTTATTATTTCTTTAAATGCATGCACATGCTAACAATTGAATCTGTAAAAAAACTCTTTACAAATCTAAAGCTGATGAAAGATAAATTAGATAATATTATGGCATTTAACAAACTGTTCTGTTGCATGTTTATCTATTTATCTCTTTGATTAGTCACAGGAGCTGAACAGTAAATTAGTAGAATTAATACGATTTAATACGTAAAGCTCTCTAATCAGCCCCACCACTTTATCACTGGTTTTTATGCATCTGCTGCTTATGTCCATCAACTCATTTATTAATATCTCATCTAGCTGCACCTAATGATCCTACTGTGTACCGCTTATCAGAAAATCTCATTTTTTTACTAGCAAAACTCTAATAGTAGTGTTTATTAAAGAATTTGTGACAAATGATAACTGATTAGACAGCCAATATAATACTATTTAGTCTAACGCCTCCAAAAAGTGCATGCTAAATTATAATATATTTTGAAGACTTAACTGTTGATGAAACAGAAAAATAATTGTAAATTTGATATCAAAACAAGAATCTTGAATGATAAATATTACCGTCACCCTGATAACTTGAGAAATGAGCAATCAAAAATTCTACGTGCTCCTAAACAACGACTAAAGCAGATACTGAGGAAGGCAACGAGAAACCACTGTAGGAGCCTAATTTTAACTAAAAGGATAACAGACCAATTTAACGTCAGTTTCGCGTCGGAACGGCCATATCAATGACGGGCGAGCCCTGGAATCGAACGTGAAACAATGAAGTCCTAATCGGGCACTCCACCGATGTACAATCGGCTCAGCCAACTAGTAAAAGTGAATCTGGCATTTGGCAAAGAACTGAATGAGTAGTTAGGCAAAAGCGGAATAATATTTAATTTGATAAATAGGTTACATAAATATAGCTGCAAAAGGATGCAGGCATGTGCTTACAGTGCAATAAAAAGAGAAGTCTAATAGAATCCTGCAGTCTGACAGCAATATGTCTGTCTTCAGCGACAGCATCATTCGCTCTATCAACATTATCTTGTTTATCAATTCCTCTCGTATAACTAAACTTAAATATGGAATCGAAACTGGAGTATAGTATCTAAATCGATGCAAAATTATGGCCCAACAGTATCCAATTCAACTGGCTATACAGGTACCACGAACTCAAAAGGCCTTTAATATAATTCTCTGTGCTCGAATATCGAAATGCTATATGGGGTAGCCGAAAATATTCCTTGGGCGCCCGGTGTGGAACAATAAATGTGTACATGATTTTGGTTATCATGGGCTTCAGCCCCGGATCGCTATAATCTAAACCTATTACGGTGACCGCCGAAGTTAATGAGGGCCAGCCCCCAGTAATTTGAATATCTTGCAGAAGTGTAGGCCTATATAGGCCTAACCAAGTCAAAATAAAACAGTATTGAACCTCATAGCAAAGATATAGGTCTAATAAGGTCTTTGCTCAAAGGTTATAAAATATAAAATATATATCAACAAAGTAAGTCTAATTCGCAAGCATGTAAGATTTATTCAAATATAAGATTGAAAATAATTTCAACGTATATACGATTAGGTTATACGCAAACATGCATGACACTGACATAGCCTATTTACAATGTATATGTTCTTTATGCTAGTGAACTGTTTGCCTCAAGCAAATAATGACACATTTATGCATGCGAAATTCAATAAACCAAACTTAGCAATATTAGTTTTAAGTCACTTTGCGATATCGGGTGTCATTTTAACCTATTTTAAATTTTTCTGCAACAATCCTCAGAAAGAGGAATTTTGTTAACAAATAAGCTCCATGAATTTCAAAGATCAATATTTAGAATATTTACATTTTAAATCTGAACCATTTCTTTTGCAAAGAAAAATAATTATAATACATCAATTTAATCAGTAAATGAATTCAGTCCTCCGAAGTATCATCAGCGACGAGTGAGCCAGGTTCTGTGTTACTCTGATAAATTGAAATGAAATATTACAATTGTTAAATTAAGTAACTTTAAAACCGATACAACCTGCAGGTAAGTCTGAGGTCTCGGAACAATGGTTGCTTATGGTACATATAAAACTGCACGCGATTCATAAGAGCCTGCCAACACAGATGCTGATGAAAGCAACGGGACTATACCTAAGAAGTAATTTCTCTCAAGTTAAAGGCTAATTTTGAGTATGGTGGAGGCACAACCATTGTGATATTTTCGTCATTGAAGTGAAATTGAAGTATAATCTGATGCTTGACTGATTTATTATATTCTTCTAACTTTACAATTAACACAACGCACATGTTCACACTTTTGTAGTCTCTCTGCTCCTGATTCATCGAACCGCTGCGGTAGAAAAGCAACAGGCAGCAAGCGCTGATACACGATAAACCTTCTGGCTCCTATTACAACCGTGTGTTCGGCGTCATAACACCGTCGACTTGATTGTCTGAGTGATTAATTTCTTAATTACTTGAGTTAACTTGATTGATTGATTAAGTTATACTTTAATCTCTGACATCGCCTTCAAGTGAGGAACTGGACGTCAAATCCTCAATAACTGATGATTGATATAGAGATACTTACACGAGATGTTCATCTTAAGACTGCACGACTCCTTCATGTCACCGAACGAAACCTTGCAGGTGTACTTTGACTTGTCATGTAGGTGTGTTGCTCTGACTGTCAGCTGCTTCAGTGCCACCCCTACATCAAACTTGTCTTCACTTTGAAGAAGTTCATCACCGTGGTACCACAGCAAGGCTGGCTGAGTCCCACTGAACAACATCCGGCACATCAACTGAGTGTCCTCATCGCCTTCCGTCAGGTCCGTCGCTCCAGAGCATTCGGGCATTGCTGTAGAAAATAAAAATAACGATACGTGAAGGTATTAAATGTTTGACATCTATTATAATTGTATCAAGTAGTTAAAATTACTAATTACCATTCAATTAAGAAGATATGCAATGTAAATAATAATAATAAAAACATTCTACACACGTACAATCATGACTGTATAGGCTATTTTTTCAGTATAAAGACTGAGTTATACACTTTTTTGCACATAAAAGACCCTACTTTTCAGATTTGATATGCTATGTTTTATAGGGCCTACTCTTGTTTAGACAGCTGTAATGTCAAAATGAGATGTGCAAAAATGTGAATAACTCGGCTGCTAGACAAAAGATTTCAATTAAATTTGGTATGAAGGTGTTAAATGGGACCCTCAATGATCCTAGAAATATTATATATATATATTACAATCAGACTCCAAGTGGCGAAAATATTAAAGAACTTCGTAGAGGGCCATATTTGGCTCACCCTGTAGTGTATAGCCAGGTTCTGATAAGATCGATGGCAATCACAAACTATAGGAATGACATCGTCTTTACTCAGTTGTTTATGGTTTCAGAATAATTAACAAGGAATATTGGATGCAGAGCATCGCAGGCATTTTCACATTTTGTCTTGAATCTCTCATTTATTAAGAAAACTAAATAGAATGATTTGAAATATGATTATACGAGACTCCTTATTATTATCCCAAACTACTTCTAGTATTATACTATTACACATAAAGCACTATTATATAAATACCGGTACTACACTAAAATAAGTGTAGAAGATGAATAATTAATTATATGATAAAAGCAAAAAACACCTTTGATAAACCCAGTATAAAGGCGCAAGTAAAGTTCCTTTTGTACTGTATTGTCTTATATTGTACATTAAAATCAATAAAGCATTTTATTATGAGACAATAATTTCACTGACTCGCTACAGAGAGGTAGTACTCGTTGGTGAGTTTCTCTCCACTGTCCCACACACTGCGACACGTGTATCTACCAGGGTCATTGGACTTGTCCACGTGAGAGATGGTCAGGCTGAAGTCTGCGTCCACTCTGTAGTTGACTGCGTTGGGGTGAGAGTCATCTATCGACCTCTGGGGGTTGTGCCTGGTGGTAAAGATTCGCTGGGGTTCTGGGCTGGAGTTGTAGACCATGTCGACCCATTCCACGTGTTTGGGGGCAGTGGTCCCCTTGGTGGCAGATGTGCAGCGTAATGTGATGGATTTACCCTCGATTGTTGTCATCTGCACCAGATCAGTGTTGTCATGGGATTGGACAAACACCAGCAGTAAAGCTGTCAACAATGAAGATACAGTACATGCATTAACTTTAAAATATAATAATATTACGTTTGATCAAAATCAATTGCAATGAACAATACAAATACACCTATGAATAATTGTCAATGTACTTATCGCCTCTGCTGAGTACATCTTGTATGATTAAAAACATAGCATAAGTTGACAACTTTTTTACGATGAACAAGTAGACTTAAAACCTTACACTGTTATTACGTGTATATACCGGAAGTTATACACAGAGCTTCCGAGAAATAGATACGAGTTAATTAATAAATAAATGCACACAACCGTCCTTGAATTAGAAACGACAGTCCAATAATATATCAGAGAAGGAATCAATTATTCAAGACCAGCCTATATGGTATCTCCAATCTGGACTTTCACATCAATCTACCATACTCTAGAGAACGTTTTGATTTCATATTAGTCTATAACCTTCTGACTTCATCTTTCTCGCGTTCCAGCTCAATACTGAATCAACACAGAAAAACTGAGACGAATAATCAAATTATATGATCAGCAAATCCTGATCATGATCTCCAGTCTCGTGGGTGAACAATGAAAGTATTGTACAACAAGTGTTGAATCTCTATAGGCTTTATCTAGTTATGTTCTAATGGTTAACACAGTATAACAGGATTTAGTACATAAGTTGATGTGACAACCTCAAGGTAAGTCTTGATAGCACTGGAGTAATGGAGCAATACAGATTTGACATAATAAAAATATATAGATGTACAAATGCTACTCCAATTTGGGGAATGCTGATTTATGAATTGTTAAGCCCAGCTTACTATGAATAGCGATGTTAATTCTTTAATGTCGAGTCTGGTGGGAGAGGATATAGAATTCCACAGTCTGTCTGTGCTTAAATCAAACGCGGCTCTTTCCTTTAAATTGACCTCACTGACACTGAAAAGAGGTCAGCGAAAACAGACGCAGTCCGTCAGTCTGCTAACAACTGGCACACAAAGAAAGATAGCAGAAAGAGAGAGAGACCGAGAGAGAGACGGAGAGAGAGAGACGGAGAGAGAGAGAGAGAGAG
>JAQFZF010004348.1:0-10624 GCA_034695365.1 Enchytraeus norvegicus
ACCCTTCTGAACACCCATCACCACTCTGCCCCCTTTGCTCTGACCAAACACATGACACAATACACCTCTTTCAATGCGTACAAATACAGACAACACTTACTCCAATAGACTTGTGGAACAATTCCTGCAGGCGGCAGAGTTGCTGGATACCTGGTGGCAAGCCCTGGAGGAGCGCTCCCAAGGACGAAAATAGAGGGGTGCTGATCCTTGGGTAGGCAACAATATCTGGGGGTCAAAAAAGCATAATAAATACGGTTTTTGGTGGCCATTTTGTTTATGTAAATTCATAATTAAAAACACGAATTAAATTTGGGCAACAAGGCTTAAAGTATTGCCTGACATGTTGTCTATCAATATCTACAGAAAAAGTGGACTTGGCAAATTCTCCGAAGTGAATTACAACCTCGACCTGAGTATTAGGTGATGGAAACACCAGCTAAAGTGCAACACAGTAGTAAAAGCTCAAAACTTTTCAGCAATGATTCTAATCTTCCAATTGAAGATTACAAGATTGCAGTACCTTATATATTATGAGTGCACAATAATCATCGTTAGTGTAAAAATTTAATAATCATCATAATCAGCCTAATCATTTATAAATACATTCCAATAGAACATTGCCTATTGTAGAAATAACAAAATACTCGTTAACTCTTCATAACCAATTTCACTTTAGTATTCACCAAAACCGTTGGCGGCCGGGGATTCGCCCCGGACCCCACTGGGGAAGCTCGTGACACTCCCCCAGGCCCCCTAGTCGCTGTTTTTCAGGCGTTACACGCACTTCACAAGTGCTTTCAGTTAGTAGCGCACTCTATTCGCTTGCTTCACATACACTTCGCGCCCCCTTCCGACCTCCTGCTAATTTATTTCTGGATTGGACCCTGCCCGCGATCCCACCTTAGAGTCCTTACACACCTAGAGGGGGTGCGTATCGGCCCCATAATTGATAATGCACAGACCTATATCGATAACTATCTTGCCAAATTTGTCACGAAATGCGTTGTTAGAGTCGTGCTTTTTTTAAGCCCCCAGCTATTTTTAGACAATAACTGGGGCTAGGTTTATGGTTGGGGTGATGTTATTATACACTGTCGATGAAAATGTGGAGAAAATTGGTCAATTTGTATTTGCACAGCCTGGAGTCTTAACCTGAGCCATCGATAATCCACTAGGCCATGGTCTAAGGCCCCGTTCATTTAGGGGGCCCGCGCTGCCGGGAGAGTAAATTTAATAGTTAATAAATTCCTCAAGGGAAAATTGCGTCCACTTCCTCAAAATATGGAAAATATCCAGAGTGAAAGGTGTAAATTTGTGTCAAAAGCAGGAGCGTAACCAGCGGGGGACTGGGGGACGATCCCCTCCAAGCACCGAGCCATCCCTCACCTCCCCCCCCCCATCAAGTTTTTGCGTCCCCATGTTCAGTGGCATCTATCCTCCAAATTTCAAGGAACTTTATGGCGCAAGGTCCCCCCTCAAAAAAAAATTTTTTTACACCAAAAGTGAAGCGACCGCCTAAAAATGTTGTTCACTTGGCGCGCAATATCTTGAATAAAGTGGGTAAATTTACCGAGCGAATTGAGCAAAACAAATTTTTGGACTCTTCAAACTAAATTTTGTAACCATTTTCTACATCTTCCACTGTACAGTCACTACAGTCGAACTGTATATTATTTCTAAACTGCATTCTCAATTCTTTATGAGTCCCCCCCCAATTTCAGAAAGTTACTAGTATTTTCCACTTTTTTCCATGGCGCAGGCTGCGCCATAATGGTATAGGGATAGGCGCCCCTGATGTTATGGCTTTTGTCTGGGAAAGATAGCCTAGTGCCCTAGTCGGTCGTATGCATGCCATGTATTCAAGGGTTCACGCACACCTAGTCTGACAGTATATCCTTGTGATACGAAAACAGTCGTTCTTGTTCCAGTTGGCCCCAAATATTATCTGCCCCCCCCCGCCCAATGTTTGCGTGCCCTCCAAATATTTTTATTTATATATACAACTAACATAGGAAACTCAAAAAGTACTTGGGGGGGCCTGAGGCCATGGCCACCAAATATTTTGGTCTAGAACCGCCGCTGGTTGACGTTTGGAAATACTTCAGCTGTACGTATAAGGTTCAAACAGGCAGAACGTGAAACTACCTCCTTAGGAAACTACATGATGTGTCCAACGAATTGAATGAGCTCATCTTCAAATGATTCTTAATATCAATTAGATAAATTAGGTGCCTGGAATACACGTGCAGACTCGCCCAGCTCGCTGTTGAAAGAGGCATTCAAGGTGAACAGAAAGCCAAATAGCTGTTTCAGTTTGGAATAAACATCCATGATCCATTCTATCCTCTAATTTCCGTGATCATTGAAGCCAATATGGGAAGAAACTTCGATGTTCGAAATACTTCCCTTGGAGAGAGCTGCACCTCAGAACCTTACTTCGTCGAATAATCTCTTCTTTTCTTTGTTCGCTGGTGATCTGCACGATAACTGGAAACATCCACCATCAGCTTTGTTTCATCCTCGAAAGATATGAATGCATCTTCAGTACGAATAAACTAACAAATGATTGCAGGCTTTCATAGAGACTGACACAAGTAGGTCTAGACAAATCAATGTTAACTTTCTATGTTTTGCTGATAGCATTGAAACGCTGTAGAATTTAACGCTGTAGAATTGGATTTGCTATTTCAGGACTTCACATTTATCTTGCTAGGCTGGCTGTTTCGTTAAAATAATAATCATATTATTATTATTATATGAAAGTAGTAATATGTATCAAAAAATTGTGGTTGGCGGCGCGGGCCCCCTAAAAGCGCGGGGCCCTAGGCATTTGCCTAGTTTGCTAGTGGGTAATCCGTCCCTGGATCTATAGTGAGAAAACTGGAGAAACCTATCGTTTCAAATATACCTAAATCAGTAAATAATAAAGCCTAATAATTATCTTTAACAATTGAACCTAATTTCTTCCAGAATAAACCAGGAAATAACATAGCATTTGATTCAATAATAAAATTATGTAAATTAAATACAGTACATTAAGGTGTTCCATAACATCCCCAACTGATACAGAGCGCTAACTAGCATAGCTCCCTACATCCCAGTCAGCCAGAGCTAATTAATTCTCAACCAGCCTCAGCTTAACCCTCAACAAGAAATATACCTTCCAGCACGTTCCACTCCATATATACATGTATTATGCTTAGCTTACAATTCAGCGGTTCCCAACCAGTGGGTCGCGACCCCACGTGGGGTCGAATTGGAATTCTATTGGGGTCGTCAGGTCGTAATGAAAATGTACACCAAATGATTATACAAACGTACGTATCATGTATAAATAACTTTTAACATTTTTGCAAGTAAGTAGACTTAGTAAAGTACACTAAAGTTTTCTTGCTAAAAAAGTTTTAAATTAAAATTAATGTTTATTTTTATGTAGTGTCCTATACTGTTATAACGAGTGGAGTCGGCGATCACTTCCTAAACAATTTTGGGGTCGACCATTGCAAAAGGTTGGGAACCGTTGGCTTACATCATGTAGAAATCATTAAATGCCAGGTAGAATATACTGATGGGCAGAAATCAATAATAGACTGGAAAAGTCAATCAAAATTCTAAATTATAACTCCTAATAACAAAATCTCCTATCCCTCTTCATTGATCATTTGCAGGATCATTGAAGAGGGATAGGAGATTTTGCCAGATCACTATTTATCTAGCATTTTCAGATACAATACGAGTTTAACGTCCGTTTCATTATCTGGCCACTATACCAGGTATGTCTACAAGAGCACAAGCTATACTCACTTACTCATGCAATAAAAGACATGATACAAATGCAAAAATACTTGAACAATAACTAATATATAATCAATAAAGAAGATAAACACAATAATGCACAATAATCAATACTCAATAAAAAAAAGCAAACACTATCAATTCACCAAAATCATATTTATGTAAAATGTAAAATTCATATTTAATATCTTAAATCTGCAATTCTTTTCAGGTCTAGTTGCCACATTCCATAAGCCATAATCCATCCATAAAATCCCAGACACCTCCAGCTTAGTAAATCTGCACTAATTAGCAGCCAACAGATGCTACAAGTCTGTTGATA
Source organism: Enchytraeus norvegicus (assembly GCA_034695365.1). Classification (NCBI taxonomy): domain Eukaryota; kingdom Metazoa; phylum Annelida; class Clitellata; order Enchytraeida; family Enchytraeidae; genus Enchytraeus; species Enchytraeus norvegicus. Next base: position 4,118 of record JAQFZF010004348.1, read on the forward strand.
CAAGTATTTGTTGGATTGTCTTAGTGACTGCCACCTCCAGATATGTGCATTATTATGAGACACACACTTATAATAATGTGCAAGATATATGTACATTTATATATGACATACATTATTATAAGACACACACTATTATAAGACACACACTATTATAAAACACACATTATTATAAGAAACACATTATTGTAAGACATATATGTACAAAGTACAAATATATTATATCCCAAAAATGTAGATTATCTTGATATACATTATTATAAGGCAAACATTATTAAAAGACTTTATATTATAATTTATAATAATGTCATCTGAAGTCTTGAGCTTTTTTAGCTTTAAAACAGGTACAAACAAATCTATAAATTATAATTATAGAACAGGGTCTATTAGCCAATGTGCATCGTGGCGATTTTATGTTTATAAGTCAATCAATTGCTGCCAACTGAGACGTAAAATGATATATACATAATTATAAATACACTGTGAGGCATAAAAAGGCACCAAAATAATTGTTATCATATCTTCCAAGATATTTAACAGATTTGGCTGAAAATGTGAATAATGAATCTAAAATGAAATGTACTTCAAACAAATGAAACTTGTTACTTTTCTTTAGTGTTGCTAGGATACCAGCAGTGGGAGTTGATTGTAAACAAGCAATAACGGCATGGTTTTCACAACAGAAGACAACATTTCTATTAAGAATTTGGCACTGCTGAAAGATTACAGTGCTCAGTCGTCTATTGACTAAAGAGTTCCCGAATAACGTTTGGAAAAAATGGCCTCGAGAATCTTAATGACCTGAAGCAGTTCCTCGTCTCAGCTGAAACAGAGCGTCATTGATAAATTTAGAGATTCTACATGGGACCTTCCGACCAAGGCTAGACAACTTTATGCAACTATAGGATTCATGAATGTAATCACAACTAGAAATTCAGAAGCGTGCAAAAGCGTCAGTAGTGGTCTCCTTTGCCTATCGACCCAAAGCAATAATTTGCTAGTTCTGTGAAACTCAAACAGCATATGTTGTGCGAGAAATATCAAACAATAATGCAGATTTACTATAGAGATATGCATGTAGACTTCTAACATTTGGTCAACAAAATGCACATTGGCCTTCAAATCAAATTATATTGGCATAGTGCGTTATCGACGTTTTCCAACAAGATGAAAAATTTGAGACAGAAAAGTAAAATATTCATAGACAATTCCCTGACTTTTCCAGATAAAACACAATTCCCTGACATTCCCCGACTTTCCCTGACATTCCAGAAAGTGGGAAACCTGTTCTGACATTTAATTATAATAATAATCCTTATTGAGTAAATAACACAGAAGAGTGTAAAGACATTATATTTATTATTTAATAAAAGAAAGAAGTATGCCAAAGAGTTGGATAGGATATGTTTTCACCCCCTTTTCACACTAACCTTGTCGCACAATTGCAAAAACGTAAGATCTACAAGCCTTTATTGGTTAAACTATACTTTGTGCATTTATAAAACATTTTGATTAAAATTTTTGTTTTTTATTTGACCAAAAAAATCAGTGTGGTTTTCCTTTGAATATACGATTAACATCAAGTGTTGGGTCTGGGATATTTGAGAATAGTCCAACCGATAACTGCACGTGTTTCGTAAGAGCCAATTAACGCAGATACTGAGGAAGGCAATGGAAAACCACCTCAGAAACCTATACTTTCCTTAAACAAATGCATCATTTCAGATGTGGAAAAGGCAAAGCCTTTGTGATAAGACTGACTTATTGGGTTGGTTGATGGTGTACTCATTAAAGAGTGAGATAGCTGATTATGTGTGTGAATTTTTGCCTTGGACCTGCCACATGGCAGAGCACTGGATAGATAGATGCGATTAACAAACCAGTGCAGCATTTGAACATTGTTATGGTCGAAGGCCTTCAAACTTTCAGGATATTTCTCAGATTAGAAGTGACTTTGTTAGCGTCAACACCGGGATTAAATATTATTCAATCTTAAGATCTCAGTCCTGACTGACATTCTTGTTTCTGGGATCCCGAACATCAACCAGCAGATGACATCTATATCTATAAGATCGTCAGGGTTTGGAGGTGAAGTTCAAAATTGAAACAAATTCATGAACGCAATACATGAGCAATCACAAAATAGGTATGAGACCTTTTTCAGAATCAAGTTAGTACTAAGAACGTCAAACCTCCAAGAAAATAGTGTTTAATGAAAGAGAAAGCTAGTAAATTCTAAAGGCAACAAACTAACCAAACAATTATATTATTTGTTGAAGCTCAAGGCAGCATAAATAGCACAAAAATATAATTAATAAAATTTAAGCATACCGTTAAGACGTCAAACATTGATATATTATCAGCAGCTATTTCGATTCCTTCTGTAGTCCAGAATAGATGTGTGCGTCTTCTGATAATAAAATCTCTCCAAACAGTGACAGATTTGATTAAACAATTTCTCTTTAGGCTTTAATCAATTCGCGTCAGATATTGTGAAATATCATTGAAGATGTGTTTCTAAAATGAGAAATAACATAGTTTCACAATGACGTTAGGAAAATTTCACAATAAAATTACCCCAAAAAAATTACACAAAAGAATGGTGAATGTGACAATAAAGTTACGAATAATTGTAAAGCAAAGTTATGAATAATTGATACAAATTAAATTAAGAACAGTTTCAGAATTAGGTTAGAAATAAGTTCACTATTAAGTTAGGAAAATTAGGAATAAAAGTTAGGAATGAAAGTTAGAAATATTTCACAATACATGTCACACTACGCAACAGCTGTCAAGGGTTACAAATACCTCTAATACCGCTCACAATAGACAACACTGCTACCATCATTAAAATCCTCTCTGTGCAAAAGTTCTTATCAGATTTCGTATTGAGAATCAATTTAGGAGTTGATTTCATGAGGTCGGAGATCCTGGCCCCCTCAACCAGCTGAGGGGGGAGGTATGGCAACCGGTCCACCTCAATCAAGTTTGGTTGGGAATTTAAATAAGCTTTTAGCTTAATTCCCTGCTCCTACCACCTAATAAGTTAAATGTTGAGCGTGCTGGATTGAGTGTTGGTAGCAGATCTGGTAAATTCTGGCAAATTTGAAATTTATTACAACTTGACGCATTAAAATATATATTTTTAGACCCTTGGCCCTCTCTCTATTTAAACTGCCCCCAAGACAATACTCAGATTCTCCACCGATGACTGAAAGAGTGTTTACAAACGCCTAATCCGAACATAACAGGCAATTAGGCGGAAAAATTGTACAACTTTGTTTTTAGTAAAATTAGTCATCTATCTATCTATCTGTCGGTCATCTTGTTGCAGTTCTGTCCCTTGAGGGACATAATCGCAGGAAACCTCGATCGTCTATCCGCCTAACCAGCTACCAATCCTCCGTCGAGCATTAAGGACGCGCCCAACATAGTGAGGAGAGAAAACAGGAAAGGTTTCAAGAGTCCTTAGAGTCCTGAAAATTGCAAATCCTCATGAACGAAAGTCCATGATTGAAGTTTTAAATATCTTTATAAAGGCTTTGTTTACAAACAAATATTGATAAGCTGATTCAATGTTACATCTTCTGTGATTGGCTGCTCGCAGCCTGGCATTTGCTAACTGTCCCATGATTGGTTGGTTGAATCCGGGCTGGCATTGAATAGTAATTTTACCCAAGCAAATTGTCAGCAGCGACCAATCACAGCACAGAAACTCCAATCATAATACAGGTCTAACCAATCAAAGTGTTTGTAAACAAAACCCTATCTTGTTCTCAATGTTCTTCTTTTGGGCACGAATTTAAATTACAATATTCTGAAATCCCTCTTCTTTAGTTAAATCCCTAACTTCAAAATGATGTTTTCCTTAAATTTCTCCCTTTTAATCCCTTCCATCGTTAGAGAGAGTCTCTAAAGTATGCTGACAGCCAAAAATACAAAGCTGAAATACAGAATTATAAAGAAGAAAGCAAGTGCTGACCTTGACCTTTCCGGCAACAGCTGATCAAATGTAAACATTTTTGAGATAATTTACCTTTAACTTTACTAGTGCTCGATGTCATCATAGACGATGATTTACCTTTAACTTTACTGGTGCTGGATGTCATCGTAGACGATGATTTACCTTTAACTTTACTAGTTCTCGATGTCATCGTGGACGATGATTTACCTTTAACTTTACTAGTGCTCGATGTCATCGTGGACGATGATTTACCTTTAGCTTTACTAGTGCTGGATGTCATCGTAGACGATGATTTACCTTTAACTTTACTAGTTCTCGATGTCATCGTGGACAATGATTTACCTTTAACTTTACTAGTGCTCGATGTCATCGTGGACGATGATTTACCTTTAACTGTACTAGTGCTTGATGACATCGTGGACGATGATAGAATCAGGGCCGGCGCCAGGTCTAGCAAACTGGGGCCGATTTCATTTGTGGGGATCTGATGCTGAAAAATTCATTTACCCAGAGTAAAAACGGGGGGGGGGGGGCAAAATAAAAACCGCCCCCTGGCCCCCCCCTTGGCGCCGGCCCTGGATAGAATTTTTTTAAAGAGTTAATCCATATGTTACTGGAGTGTCCTGTTAATTTACACGCGCCATATTCATAATATAGCATGATAGACTTTTCCTTGACTGTTTTCTGATTTTGGCTTTCAATCCTTTTCAAACTCTACTTTGTCTGATAGTCATTGATTTGGTGCCCAATTTTGTCATCGAGAACGATAACACTATATTTGTTGTAGAGGATCATCGACACTGGTTACGAGGCGTGCCTGTACCACATCCCTTCGGGCGATTTTATCGTGCCAACAGGCGTTGCCTTCTGCTAGTCCTGAATTACATATAGTGGACTCTAAAATTTATATACATTGTATAAGCTATAACACTCTAACGTTGTTTCCAGACTTTTTATTGGCTATTAAGAGTTATTATGTTGTTTATATGTTAATATGTTACGTGGATTGACTGTCGTGCGCTCCATTCTACAAGCATCTTGTGGAGTGAAGTGTCGTAACGCGTCGCTGCACATTTCGTCCGTCGTATCATCTCGTCTACTTCCCAGCGATGTGATTGTATCGACGTCTAGCGATATCTACAGCAATCTCGCTCTGGAAGACTGGATATATGAGAACTTTGAGCAAACATTAGGAGGTCGAGAAATTTTGATGATATGGAGAAACGACCCGTGTGTCGTGGTAGGAAGACATCAGAACGTTTGGGTTGAATCCGGCATACTGTCAACTAGGAATGAAAAAGTCTACGAAGACTATACTGAATTACCAGGTATCTCTTTTGGAATACATTAAAAGGTATATAATTCAGTGTTTAATCAAATAATAATAATGGTTTAGCATCCATTATCTCATCCAAATCTCATTATCTCATGTCAGGGACGTTTATGAGAAATGTCTCTAATTCCTTTTACATTATCCGAGTATTTAAAATCAATTTGACTAGAAAAATATCCATTTGCATAAGCAGTGTAATCAGTAATAGAGTAGAGCCCTATGTAAATTTGTATAAATTACGTAGCAATTGATGAAGTACTGAGTCAGCTTACTGCAAGCTGTTTGTGTTAGGCATGGCTTTATGGAATAGATAAAGAAATTATTAGAAGTTAGTGTAGCAGCACATGCCTTTTGATGTCTGCTCTTTTTCCCACTTTGATATTTTATGTGACTTTCTGAAACATTATTATATGCTTGCTAATTTTGAATTTGAGGTGATATATATGTAACTATATTTTGTGCTTAGAAATTGTGGCAGAAGAATCAGGCAATCTTCTACTGGCTCCCTCCATCGCAAGATCTTCTCCCTTCCCCCAGGATGTTGTTGTTGCTCGCAGGAGGAGCGGGGGTGGGGCGGTTTATCACGATCGAGGTAACGTTAACCTGACGTTCTTCACGAACAGGAAGCGGTATGATCGTAAGAGGAACCTGCTTTTGATTAGTGAGGCTCTGAACCGGCGATGGAGTCTAGATCTGAAGGTTAACGAGCGGGATGACCTCATACTGGATGACAAGTTCAAGGTTTGCATTTCCAAATGATGGTTTTATTTTATTGCATAGATATTGATTTAAATCTTAAGGCAGTTTAGTCAAAATCCTTTAAGTACAAATGGCACTAAATAGCTTTCTGTCGATAGAAGTTATTTAGTGTCATTTGTACTAATCCTAATCACGCACTAGCTCCTCTTTTGCCTCCATTAGATCTTCACATGTTATGTACCCAACTCGCAGACACGTTGCCAAGAGAAGCTACTCACTTCCCATAAAACGAACTAGTCTTGATGAGAAAAACTTTATCGGCAACTTTATCAATTTTTAAATCTTTATGTCCCCAGTGTCACAGCCTGCTCGTGGTGGGGATGCCAGCTGGCTTGCCAGCTGCAATTTGCGACTTCTTTCCCGCCCAGAAATGGGCGGCCTCCTCCAATCACCCTTTAAATAAACTGATGGACCAGCCAAAACCAGCAAGAAATATGAAAGAAAGCCTATTTCT
>JAQFZF010004349.1:0-10624 GCA_034695365.1 Enchytraeus norvegicus
CTCCTCAAAACCACAACAAACAATAAAAAGTATGAATGCCTGTTAAATAAGCTTTGTTAATTTGTTTTTTTCGATTTCTTTGTAGAAACGCTGTAACTTTTTCATTTCTATATATTTTTTGACCAAAATTGCAGGGTAGATGTCAAAAATCCTCCTCTAGAAGTCTGCAAAATATTTTTTTTTAATATTGAGTTTTGACGAAGTTACTGAGATTTCGCTAGGGGATTGTTTTTTTTGACTCACCCTATGGATAGAAGTCAGTTTAAAAATCTCCGAAACTCTGAAATACCGTCTCGCTGTAGGTGCCGCGGAAGCATATTGCAATAAAGCATTGGAGTGCTATAATAGACAACCATTGTCACAGTTGCCTTCTCCCGACAGTCACCAGATAGAGCGTGAGACCTTCTGCCTATTTCGTCAATAAAATCTGTATCAGCAGTATCGATTGGCCCCTGGGTCTCACAGGCGATAGGCACGAAAGTATATCGCTGCATGAGCTCATTTTACTTCTCTGTACCTTTGTAGCTAAATTTGTTACTTAGGCCTAAATAGGAATTTATCAATTTTGTAAGTTAATTAGTTAATATAAGGCGTGTATAACGCACAACAGCATATCGTTTATTCCAACAAATTATATTTGTTTATTATTTGTTCAAATAAAGTATTACAATTCTAGCTGCAACTTAGCACCTACTGGAACTTTTCACATTTCGTTAAGAAAAGTTTTCCATTTTCTCAGAATAACGAAATGTCAGTTCGCTTGGGGCCCTAGAAGTAGTCTAGGCTATTTTTTATTACTTTGAGATGTGTAGGCTTATATCTCTGTTCTGTGTGTTTATCTTTCACAGCTAATTCTAGACATTAGAAACCCGAATGTGGCTTTTCGGTATAGGCCACTGTCCTGTGATTTTCATGAGAACCAACAAGGTATGTCGAGCGTTTGATATAATTCTACATACTCCGTGAAATTATATTCATATTTTAATTACGAATGTGTATTGTAGTGTATTGTAGTCAAAAGACTACAAGAAATGCTGAACATTATAGATATACACAGCGAAGAAAATGACCTGTCAATTAACCTAATGGCAGAAAACAGAACAAAGAAAACAGAATGTATGGTTGTCAGTAAAAATAGAAACATGATAGATTGATTGCGGAATAACACTGAAAGGAAATTCAGTAAAGCAGGTGGAATATTTCAAGTACTTAGGATAACTAATGATGGAAAATGCGACAAGGAAATTATGTATGCGACAAGGAAATACAAACTAACTAACATCTTCCATAATCACAATATACGACTAAGCACGAAAATTAATGTCCTTAACACATATGTATATTAAATTCTACTCTATGCTAGTGAATGTTGGACACTATCGACAGCTATCACCAAAAGATTAGAAGCTGTTGAAATGTGGTTCTATAGAAAATTTTGCGCATCTCTTACACAAGACACATTACAAATGAAGAAGTTTTAAATAGGATGGCAACAACAAGAATTATATTGCTGTGCGGAACAGGCAGATGAGCTTTTTGGTCATGTTATGAGGAGTAAAAAATAGAAAACATAATCATAAGCGGAGAAATTGAAGGAAAGCGTTGCAAAGGAAGACAAAGAATTACGTATACAAAGAGTCTCAGTGAATGGATGAACGTTGAAGAAATAGAAATGATTATATTTCCTGGAGACAGAGATAGTTTGAAACCATGACCGTCAAAGCTGGAAACCGGCAAGACACCTGAAAGAAGAAGATTGTATTGTATGTGTATAGGAGCCTACTAGCATGCAGTGATGGGAACTTTAACTATTTTCCAATATAAGCAGTTAACCCATTTTTGCTTAGCTACATTTCAGTAGTTGAAATAGTTTGTTACGTTTTCAATTACTCTTCAGTTTATATCGGGCAAGCGTTCTTTATCGACATTTATCTTCTCATCTGTGTTATCCTACCAGTTAGTTAGGACAAATGGACGCTAAAGACAGTTCAATTTCAATCTTTCTTTCATTTTCTACAATTAATTTTATTGCATTTTGCAATTTTGAATAAAGTATACCGGGATGTATTAATATCTACTAGTCTGGGCCTATATGATCACAGTATAACCTCGAACTTATCTGCTATCTGGTACATTAGTTATATTTTAATCCACGTTGACCGAAATTTCCGATTAGATATAACTATGCTCAAATGAAATTATTGAGAAAGAGAGTTACCTTTGCATGGAATCAAGAGCCGAATTGTTGGGTTCACAGTTCACTATCTGTTGAGTAGTTTTGTCTATATTCATGACAGTATTTTACTTTTGCCTAAAGGCGTCTTGCTCGATGGCCGAAAGGTCCCTCAGGAAACCTTAAAACTTATAATTTCATATTATATTTGTTAACTGTGAATGTCTGTCATTTGTAAACTGAAATTTGTAGGCCTATATATATGATGGTAACGCTGTGGTTGTTAAATAAAATAACTATGGTAATTAATTAGTTAAATTATTTCCGGGAATTGTCCGGCATTGTATGTACAGTTGTGTTAATGTGTTAGCGTTGGCTCCCCAGCCTTTTCCCCTCAACATTCTTAGCAGATTGGTTCTTTGATTAGCCATAGCATCTCTCTCTTTTGCAGTGTTCGCGGAGCGACCCTCTGAAGCCGAACTTGACGGCCAGGACTTTCAGCGTTTTGGATTCCTCAATCTCCTCTTTGAAGAGGTAGAATTGTTCAGTGTATTTTGTCCCTTTCAAAGAGACAAGCTGCGTCTTGTCTACATTGCGTTTTACTCTCCATGTGGAACACCATTCTTGGATTGAGTTCAAACATCTATGGATTCTGCGCTGTGCTCTGTCTTTGTTAGTTTCTGAGAGCAAGTGACGTGACGTAATCTGCAAACTGGCCTGCTCCAAGGCCATCGTTGTTGAGGAAGGAGGACATTAGTCTGCACATTTCTTCCGGAAGACAAATGCTGTGCAGTTTGTATCTGAGACCGTTGTACCAGACCGAGTCGAATGCTTTCTCAACGTCGAGCGAGAAGGCAGTGGTGAACCACTTGCCTCCTCGGTTCGTCGTTTCTTTGATTTCTCGGCCAGTCTGTGTACAATGTCAGACGCTTCTTTGCCTGGTAGGTACGCTCTCTGCCATTCATTAAAAAATGAGATGTCAGTGAGGTGACCCATCAGTCTGCGGTTGATTATTCTTTCAAACAGCTTGCCCAAGGTGTTGAGCAAGCTGATTGGGCGGTGGTTTGTGGGAGAGCTGTGGTCTTCACCAGGTTTTGGAACCATCACCCCGAGAACTGTCTTCCATCTGCAGGGAAAGTATCCATAGCATAGGCATTCGTTGTAGATGGAACAGATTAGGACCAGTGTTTTTTCAGGTAGCCTCTTCAACACGCCGAAGGGTAGGCCATCAGGGCCGGGTGAGGTTCTTGGTTTGCCTTTTTTTTAGAGCGGAACAGAGTTCTTCTAGATCGATTGGTTCCATAAGACTGTTCTCATCTTGGGGCGGGTTGAAGTTGGGGTTGAAAAAATTTTGGTTATTTTTGACAAATATATCTACCTTGATTTTGTTTGTTTTGTCAAAAATTGGTGCATCGTGAGTTTTGTGAGCTGACTGCAGCGTTTTGGCAAACTATGCAGCTATATATCTGGCTCATTGCTTTTATCACCTGTTTGCAGTGTTAATTTATGGCACTCGTGTGCTTTTCTCTGAGTTTTGGTGAGCTTCTTGAAGGTGTCCCAGAACTGTTTGCCCTGTTGGTGGTTGAGTCCCTCCGTGGCAGAGTGCCAGGAACTCAATCTTACCTGAGCTAATCTTGTTTTGACTAATCTTTGAATGCGATTAAACTCTGTCACGAGAGTTGCATCTTTCTGAGCCATCTTGCGAAGCTTCCGCTTGCGCCTGATGAGGTCAACCGTGTTGGCGGTCGCTTGGAAGCTGTATAGGCTGACTTCTCTGAGGGGGCAAGCCTCTTCGAAAGCGGCCTTGATGACTTGTTCCAGCAAAAGGACTTTCTGGTCAATGTCTTGTTGGTTTGTGCTGGGTGTATAATTTGGAGTGTCTGCTAGTTTGTTATGAAATAAGTTCCAATCACATTTTGCCAATGGCCTCGCTAGGCGAGGAGAAACCGCAGTTAGTCCTGAAGTGGTTTGGATATGCAGGTGCACTGAGAGGTGATCGCTACCTACATCTTCACCTGTGTGGCACTCTGTGAGCCTACCGATGAGGCTTTTGGATATGATGGCGTATTCGATTATGATCAAGTCGTCGTTATGGTGGGAAAGTTTTGTGGCTTGATCAGGGTTCTTTGCAACCATCATATCGCTGCTCTCGATAAAGTCAAACAGGGTGTCACCCCTGGTGTTAGAGTGGCTTGAACCGTAGTGCTGGTGCCTGGCGTTGAGATTACCCATGATGATAAGGTTCTCATGTTCCTCCACGAAACCGCTAAGGGCTTCAGTGTCTAGTTTGGTTCCGTGCCCTAGTGGGCAGTAGTACGCCACGATGGCGTATTCTATAGTTCCTACTTTTATGTTTATAGCGGTGATGTCGCTGAGGTCGGGAGAGATGTCATCATGGATGATGGTGGAGCGGACGTAAATCGCGACTCCACCTCCGGTGTGTCTGTCTGAGTCAAATGTTCTATCTTTGTAGCTGGCTAGGGTGTAGCCAGTGAGGCTAGGATATGTATTTCCACACATCTTAGTCTCGTTCATACAGATGATGTCTGGATTGGACTCTGCTAGGTCGAGACCTAGCTCGGTCCGCCTGGCACCCAGGCCGTTTACATTAATTTGTAGCAGGTGTAATCCCATTATCGGGTGTCAGGAATCCAGCCATTTGGAAAGCCTGGTGTTTTGTGAGGAAACCCATAGGGACGTTACACCTCATGTTACTGTTAACTGCCTTGAGCACGAGCCTGCCCAGGGCTCCAGGGTTGATCTGCAGTTTCAGATGCTCCAGCACAGCGCTGAGAACATCTGTGATGCAGGTCACTAGCCTAGCGCCCTCGACAGGATCCATGCCCTTCTTGGCAGCCTCGACATAGCTGAGTTTTTTGGACTCAGCCTTTGCTGTTTCCTGTATCATTTTGTCACATGCGAGGGAACTTGCTGGTGGTCGCCCAGGTAGTTTGTACAGAGAGGCTTGCTCTGACACTTTCTGACTCTCTTTTGGTTTCTGACACTTGCGCGAGTCGTGCTCTCCTGCGCACTTCCTGCACTTTGGTATTTCCATCGTGCACTGCTCAGCCACGTGGCCAAGGGCTTGGCTATTAAAACACTCCAGTGGGGTGGAGGGGGCCTTGTAATCAACAACCTTGTGGCTCAGGACCTGCATGTTGATGTGTCTGAGAGCCAGAAGGCCCTTCTTTTCCTCGCCATCCTTGCAGATGGCGCGGATCTTGTACGTGATGGTGTTATGCGCCGCGCTGAACATTCAAAAACAGGCCATCCCTGTGTATTTGCTGATCTCAGCGTCGGTGACGCTTCGGTGGACGCCTTTGATTACGACGGCAAGGCCACTGTAGCCATCAGCATAACTGCCAAAACGACCTATAAGCCGGCGAGCAAGACTCGGGCTTATAGGTCGTTTTGGCAGTTATGCTGATGCCATCAGCGTAGGTGCCAGAGAGGGCTTCAGTTGAGGGTCTTAGTACGACCCCCCCCCTTTATTGGACAAGAACACACTGTAGAGGTGTAGCCTACTGAGGTTGAGCTGGACCATTATGTCAGTTCGGTGGTGGTAGAGGTCCTAGTGACCCCCTTGACAGCCAGAGTGGCGTGCAGGATGACAGGGTTGCGAGCCTTGCCTTTCTTTCTCAGGAACTTCTTGTCCTTACCGGAGTTTCCGCGCTCTTCTGGCTGCTCGCTGCTCTGGCCTTGGGCAGCATCTTATATTTCGCTAGAGGCGACCTCTTCCGTCTCTTCCATTGCTTCCTTGGCCACTGCCTGGGAAGTTGTGGCCTCTGCCACGTCCATAGCTGGGGCTTTGGACTGCTGAGCCGTCTTGGCTTTGGTGGTTTTGACCTTGATGGTCGGTCTCGCCACCGCTTCCTCGGCTTTGGGGGCTTTGGAGGCAGGATTGGCGTTGGTCTCATATTTCCTTTTGGACCCTGTGGATTTGAGCTCCACGGCTTTTTTAGGTCCGGTTTCACTGCTCGCTGGTTTTGCGGCTGCGTTAGCAGCGGCTTGATAGCGCAATTATAGCGCAATTGAAAGATTAGCTATAAAGCTATGAGGATGCCTGTGACCTGTCCACAAAACTGGGAATAGGCCCGGATTTCCCCTACGCTCTCACTTATCCGCTACTGTTCCAGTCTGTAATTATGTGTCTCTCACCGCACTGTATCCGCCACTGAAACAGAGAGAGACAGAACGCTCTTTGTAGCGCTTGCATAGCTTTGTTTCTCTGTATCGTCTAATTGCAAGCCCGTTACTCGCTCCACTGAATCTGCGCATCGCTATTCATTCAAGCGTGAAATGTATCGGGATGAGACAAGACTTGAAGCCGATTAGCCGACAGTTTAGGCAAAACTGACAATTCCTTTCCAGTAATGTCTCCATTTCACAGTGGATACACAAACAAGTTTTTATTCTCTTTTTCGGGGGAGGGGGATAAGTTTTTAGGCTCCCCATGGAAAAAATAAATTGTATCCAATTTATTAACCTGAAACCTGACACAACGTCTATGCCTGCTAGACTACTTGACTCTCCATTGTTCATTTAGTTGTGTAATTGTGTGAACTCGTTGTGTAATTGTGTGAACTTTGTGAAAACCGGTGACTACAAGTTAGAAATAACTTCCTATACCAGTATAGTTAAGTTAAATTGATTTAGCGCTACTGCGTTGAAAATTTAGCAAACTCTGGCGCTTTATGGAAATACATAATTATGCATTGATTGGTTAGCAATAATTATTATGTAAATTTCGCAAATGTGGCTCATTGGATATTGGATAAGGTTGGCAGAGAGTTTGTTTGATATTTGGTGCAGGAGGTCTGGGTTCGATTCCCTATCTATTAGAAAGTAAATATAATATGTGCAACGGGCTAATAAAAGCCATCTATCATTCTGCTGGTCTGTTAATAATTGATAGCAATTTGTCCATAGTTGTACTGTCGATTTCCACAATCGTTTTTCAGCGTTTTAATATCCCTGACATCACCTTCGAACGTTAAATCCTAAGTGATTGATTTATGGTGTTTCTTTGCTGCAATAAAAAGTGAAAATGTTACAATCGTTAATGTTTTCCAGTTGCCCGCTGACGTAATTGCGGGAAGGAGAGAAGGGGGGAGGGAGGGGTAAAGTGACTAAAGTGGAGCCTTGAGGGACCATATCCCCAAGAAATATGATTAAAAAAGCAATAGATTGATATGTTTCATTACTGTTGTCTGGTGTGTTTTCTGCGTTATGACAGATTTTGAATCTAAATAAACGAATATCTCTCTCTCTCTCCGTGCACTCCCTAGCGGCAGGTCCTTGGCATATAACTGTAGAGTTTGTATGCCATATTTTCTGTGAGACAATTTTCTGGGGGGGGGGTCTCCTTAACCAGCGACTGCGTTAGTCGGCTTCTACGAAGCACGTGCAGCTTTCTGTTGGTCTGTTGTTATGTTTGCCGGACCAGACACGCTAAATAAATTATTATTATTAATCCTGGCTAAGCCACCACGTCTCTCTAGTCAGACGCTGACCACTGTCCATACAGGTGGAACTGATTGATATCTTATGTCCACTCCTATGACACGTGTCCAGTGGTCGCATCTAAATCCTTTCTTCTTCCGCTTCAGTCCATTTCCATATCGAATCCACATCAATTAGCAATCCGTCGAGTCCAATTCATTTCCTCCTGCCATAACCTGCCATTTTCATTAGCACTTTTAGAATTATTTAGAAATATTCTCTTAGTTTCTACATATAAGCTTAGCTTAAAATGCCTACATGATGCACATTTCACAATGTAACTTGACTATGTAGTACTATTTTCCAGAGTTTCTCACACTTTATAAGTTGGAGCCTATCATACGATATGAGACTCTTAGGGCAATTGCTGGCACAATTTTTCTTAGTTTCTTGATTAGGATTGGCGGACAATTTTATTGAACTGTCTTACGCGGGATTTCGATTATTTGCAAGTAGATTTTCATACGTTGATGAAATGCTTGATATCATCATAAATGAAATACTATTGTGAAGATTCTTAGACCTGCTGCTCTATTATCAAACTTCTGATACATGTCAAGTGCATTAAGAAGAAAGAAACAAACAGAACGCAGGTAAAGAAAAGGAAAATACGTGTGAGCGATAATAAAGAAATGCAGCCTAATGATACAGCTAGAGCGATAATAGAAGGTTTTGAAACCATTGACATAGTATAGACTGTTGATGCTTAATCAAGCGTGAACCTACCGGCTATCAATTTTCTTCTTTCATGTTTTGTTCCTATCGCAAACTAAGTTGCAACGTCTTATGTAACTACATGTACATGTATGTAACTAAAGAGCTCGGTACGCGGATATACCTTGTGCGCTTTGTTGTTTTTTCTCAGGGAGAAATTGAGAAAAAGCTATAATTAACAAGACTGATAATGTCAGGACTTTGGTTCTTAGTTATACTGGTCCGGGTACGAAGAACGGGAAACAAGAAGAGAGAGGCACGAGGTGTTGTTGATAATAGATGTGATGTTTTATGAGAGATTTAAATATATTTAAATTTCACGTATTCCACTTAATTATACGTTAAAATGAGTGATTAAAGTTGTAGTAACGTTCGATAGGATATTAGGCATATGTTGGGGGCATTATGTCCCTGAGATCTCTTCAGAGTAAGTTTAATTAGGATTTTGATTCATTGTAGAGTTGAGTAAGTTCCATTTGTTTCTATTGATTAATTGTTTTGATTTGCTTGTAATTATCGTGTGAAGTGAAGAAGAAAAAAAATAGAATAAAGGAGCTGCTGACCCAAAAAAGGGTATAGCCTCATGTACTGCCTCCGATTTAGTTTGATAGCTTAAGTTATTTCATTTTCTTATTCAGTTTATTCCCCAACCCCTCTCTATTAGCCTGCTAAAATGCTTGCTATGAGGCACACAAAAGCATAGAACCTGTAACAACGAGAAGCATATATTGATACGATTAATCGGCCTGGGGCTAACAACCCTAACAGACGAGTTCAAATTTTCTGAAGGCCTACAGCTAGTTCATTCAAACCAAATAATCATGAGCGATCCTTTGAAATTCTATTTTGGATTCGGCAATCTATAAATGAAATTAGATAAATTTGATTCGAAATGTATTTTCTTCGACAATCTTTAAACTTGCAGAATAAATATATTGTCTGGACCTTATTAGTGCACTGTACTAGAACGAAACAAAAATTCGGTATCTTCGACTTATTTTCCTACAACCGTGATTTTATTTATTAAATATTTAGGCTACTCCCATTTTCATTGATAAGGTTCAATTATTTAATGCTATGTGATTGCAGAATTTAATGAAATATTTGTCATTTCAGAGAGCTAATTTTCTGTGTGATTAACTGTATTTGATATTTAATTAAAATACTTATACATTTATTAATGTTGTTATTGTTATCCCTGCAGGCTGTGTACAAGCACGCTAAGATCAGTTGTAAGTGCCACGGGGTGTCAGGGTCGTGCAGCCTCAGGACCTGTTGGTACCAGCTAGCGCCCTTCCGTCAGACAGCCGAACGCCTCACCGACCGTTACGACGCCGCCACCGAGGCCACCTTCAATCACCAGGGCACAAGGCTCATCCAGAAGAACAGGCGCTTCAATCGACCAACCAAAGACGATCTCGTCTACACCGACCAATCGAAGGACTTTTGCGATCCCGATCCCGAGACGGGATTGTCCGGGACTGAGGGAAGACAATGCGATAGGTTATCCCAGGGAACGAATGGTTGTGGACTGATGTGTTGTGGTAGGGGGTATAAGGCCTATAGGTCCACGGTGACAGAGCGGTGCAGGTGTAAGTTCCACTGGTGCTGCTATGTGAAGTGTGAGGCATGCGAGAAGGTTATCGAGAAATACGTATGCAAATGAGCTGTTTGAATAAATTATAAAATTAACACCTCATTTGCATGTTATTTGTATAAGTTTCATATTCCATAGCGGTAATAAAGTAGCGTCATCTTGCGAGTGAAAATTTACCTGGTCTTCGACTCTGATGTACAGTGTAAGTGCAACGCTATCACATAACTGAAATCATCGACAATTATAAAACTAAATGGACTATCAGAAGTGCTAGAAGTAGACTCACCGTTTTCATGGTGTATGGGTTTGGGCGGATCTGTATGAAAATTAGTTTCAGGATCGTCAAATAAAAGTATTTGGTCTAGTACTAAACCAACTATCTTGTTAGAAATTGATTGATTCAGTTGAGCTGCTTGAGCAAAAGAATGTCTGATTAGGCCTACACTGTGAGTAAAAAAAGCATGTGCGCAGTCTTTCGCCCATAACTTTGGCATTTGTAAACCGATTTAACAATTTCTTGCACCAATAGAATCAGGGTGAAATTTGCTATCAGATAGCGTGAAGTATATCCGTTAATGACATATTTTTGCGTTAAAGCAGTGCTTGAAAACCTGTGCGATTGAAGATGTTCAGTTTCA
>JAQFZF010004350.1:0-10624 GCA_034695365.1 Enchytraeus norvegicus
GCGATATGGATTATTTGACACAATATGAATTTACTTCATAAAAATCATCAAATCAAAGAACTCCTGAAGTCTGCATTTTGAAATAGCTTAGTGATATTGGTCGTGCTGGTTCCGGAAAATATAATTATGCATAGACCAACCGAAAGCTGCACGAATATCGTAAATGCCAACTGAGAAACGAGAGAGAGAGAGAGAGAGAGAGACAATGAGTGACAGTGAGTGAGTGAGAGTGAGAGAGAGATGGAAATGGCAGATATAACATAATATTCTGGAAAATCTTCTATCTCTTTCCAACATAATTGACTATCAAAAATGATAGCTTACTGCACGTGCCATCTCAGTAAATTATAATTAGGCTTAAAGACTTGTGAGCCTACTGTCGTAGATCATGAAATTATATACGGAAGTGATCAATCAAATTTAAATCCAAGTTTAGGTTAACAGTAAAATTAACAATCTGCTATCACGCCCACGAATGAGCATTCCATCGATCAAACAAGTTAATCTCTCTCTTTTTTTAAAACTTTACGATATCTATCACACCTAACAGCATAGCTTCAACTACAATTAGGTGTGACAAAATTTGGCTTCTGAAGTGCTTTCCCGTTCAATTCCTCAGTATCTGCGTTAGTAGACTCTTACGAAACTTGTAAATTTTTCCGTTGGACTGTTTTCAAGTTTCCCAGACGCAAAGTCTGAAGATAATGAGCATTAATTGTACTCATTTTGGTAAGGAGAAATTTAGAGAATTCGCCGATAATTAATTATATGAGGCATTAACTCAGTACAATATGGATATTTTATTGCACATCTATTTGCTAGGTATCTCAGAGGCGCTTTTTAGGACAGTGAACGGAAAAATAGTATAACCTGCCATTGGCCACACACAATGTGCAAGGCCTCATCAAGTCTTAAATTTAAACAAACAATGGATCAAGTACACAGAAGCTATGGCCCAGACTACTCTGGATTTCACCGCAGTATCTGAGTTAGTCGTCTCTTCGAAACACATGCAGTTTGGCTCTATATTGTAAAAATCTCTTATCTTGACTCATAGTTGTTCAAGATTCAATTCAGTACAAAATTGACTTTGGTGGTCTATGAAAATTTAATCAAAACAAAGACTTGGACAGTAATTATGTATGCACTACACACTGGTAGACAATACAGAGTTTCCACAAAGGTTGACGACATAATATAGGTCTAATTCAAATGTCAAAGGTCAGCTAAAATGTGCAACTTGATAAAATTATATTGTCTTCAAATATCCATATATGGAAGTGTTCGTGAAATATGGACGTGTTTGATTTTAACCCAATGTACAAACGAATGAAATTCAAAATTACGGATGACTTGATGAATGCTGAAAATGAATTCACTATTTAAAATCGATTATGAATTCATAAGATAGGTATTTCCCTGACATCGCCTTCGGGTGAGGAGCCGGACGTTAAATCCTCATTGATATTTAAGATGACAGGAATACATAAGGATCGAATGTCCGGTCACGCAATCAATAGATCACGCAATCAATAGATCAATCAATCAATATATCAATCAATCAATAGATCGATCAATCAATAGATTGATCGATCTATTGATTGATTGATATATTGATTGATTCATTCCATTCTTAATGAATCGCTTTTACAAAACCCACTGGGTTGTTTACACCCAGGGTAAAAAAAAATCAATAGATCAATCAATCAATAGCTCAATCAATCAATAGATCAATCAATCAATAGATCAATGAATTAATAGATTAATCAATCAATAGATCAATCAATCAATAGATCTAGCCATAAATCCATCAATCAATCCATCAATCAATCAATAAAGAGATCTATCTATAAATTACTCAGTAGAGCGGTCGATCAATCAATCAATCAGTCACTAGTTCTATCCGTGAAGCAACCAATAGAGCAATCAAACAGTCAATTAGTAACTAAATAGATCTAGCCATAAATCAGTCAACAGAGCAATCAATCCATAGTACATCAGTCAATAGATCTATCCATAAATCAGTGAACAGAGCAATCAATCAGTTAATACATGTACATCAGTCAATAGATCTATTCACTTATCAGTCTATTAATCACTTTATAAAGCAATTAATCAATCAATCAGTCAGTAGATCTATCCATAAATCAATCAATACAGCAGTCAATCAATCAATCAATGGATCTATCCATAAATTTGTCAAAAAAGCATCCAGTCAATCAATTTTTCTATCAAAGATTGATTGATCTATTGTAAAAGAATCTATCAATCAATCAATCAATAAATCAATCAATCAATCAACGGATCTATCAATACCATCGATCGATACTGATTCAACAGTCAATAAAGCTTTCGATGATCTCGATCAATCAATACATCAATCCAGTTATCGACAGTGAAGTTAATCAGTGCTAAAGTAGTCCACTCAACGTATTAGATCATCATTACTACATAATAATATATGTTATTGATAAACTAAAAACGTTATTCAAACACCTGCTGTCCATTTTCAATTCTTTTCAGTTTTGCAGGGGTATTAATTACATCAGACGTAAAAAAGAAATGGTATTTTCTACGCGGCCTGTTCCGGATTCGTCAAATCAATTTATTGAAATGTTATATTTTCTTATTATCATCGATTGATAGATTTAGTTATCTGTGATAAACTGATTAATCTATTTTATTAGTGGTGAAATAATTTAGATATTTTTTCAGCAGGGGTTCTTTTCCTATGCCAGCCACTATTCTTTCTTTTGGACTTTCTCTAGTAAGATAAACAAGCAGTAATCCTAAATTCAGAATCTTCCAGACAGGCCAGGCATGTATTGTACAGGTGCGGATTTAGGGGTCGTGAGGAACCACGCCACCCACGACCTGGGAGGAGGGGGCATCCCCTCCGCCTCCATCGATTTGTAAATTTTCAGAATTTATTTTGATCGATACAAATACAAATTTTGGACCCTTTATGAATTAGGCCCCCTCAATTGGCCTCGATTTAACCTGGCCCCTTCTACATAAAGGCATGTAAAATAAAAGTTAACCCCCTCCACAAAAATTTCTAGATTCACCATAGTGTATGTCTATTAGCTGCACTACCCTGGCCTGTATTCAACTAATCAATTACATTGTATAAGATTATTTCAACATTGTACACTTAGGCCTATAATAATTGCTCTGTAGCCTTCCAGACGCATCGATTTGAAATGTATACTGGATTTGGTATAGATCCAACCTAAATCCAATATACCGTGATTTACAAAAGTCATACCAGATCACGGTTGCCCTACCAAATTCCCGATACATTTCGAATAAAGAAATCACTGGACTCTATTGATATGGCCTCTGATATTATTGTGTACGCCAATGTACACTAATTGTATTGTATACAGCTGACTTGTACTAATTAACATAATATCACGTACTCGTCTATATAAAGCACCGCCCTGCCTGAGAAACTTATACATTCGACAAACGTGAAGGTACAAGATAAGTGAAGATTTCACCAGATACTGATTCAAAATCGACACCGTTTTCTACAGAAAGAAGATTCCAAAAGAATTGACACATTTGAAGAAATTTCAGAAAAGTGCTTCTAAACAAGTTCCATAAAAATAACTGAAAGATTTCGGCCAGATACTGTTAAAAAACAAAGCGACACCTTTTCAACAGCAAGAAGATTCGTTAAGAACAGACACATTTGAGAAGGAAGAAATCTCCGACGTACTGCCAGATTTCTCAAAGAACTGTTTGTTAAAGAAGCAAATCAAAACTGAAACTTGAACGAAATTTGGTGCTACAGTCCGAAGAAAGATTTCAAGAAGACTCCTTGTGTGGCAACGGCGATTGAGAGATCCATCATTCTATCCATCCTACCAACAACAACAGCTGCAACATGTCTATGTAAGTACTGCTTACTGTTGCTATCTATTTGTCTTTCTTCTAAGGTGTTTTATCCGTTCATGGGCGTTTACGGTCATGGTTTTCCACAGTTCTCGTTCTCTCGCGATTCTGATCATTTCTCTTTCTTCTATGTTAATCAAATCACTGAGACGCATTCTATTCTTTTAATTTAATTTATTTTGTATAACTTCTTCTTTTTCATCTAGGTTTCAAGTCCAGTCCGGACAGTGGCGTAGCTTCAGATTTAGGGTCCCTGCAAAATATTGTAACTTTCGCTCCCGGGCCCCCCTCTGGTAGACATTGGTAGACAATGTTATATTTTCCCACCGGTAGACATCACATAACATTGTGTGAAATGTGAATATGACGGATGATTTATGTACTGCGTAAAATCTCGTCTCGAAAGAACACGGGCGGCGGACCGGGTCCCCAAACGGCCCGGGCCCCCCTGCGTTGCAGGGTCTGCAGGGGCGGTAGTTACGCCCTCGAGTCCGGCCATTGTAGGTCACGATGTAATATTCCCCTCTGCTTCTGTTTCTCTTATTATAAGTAAAATAAAAATAATCATCATTAGAATATATATAAAGCGCCACTACAGGCAAAATGTCACAGTATCGGGACAATGGAGAGTAAGTAGCCACGAGCAAAAGGCCACAACTGGTTTGGCAGTCTAGACCTCTCTAAATCTGGAATTTGAAAGGCCAATTAATCCATAATACAGGAATCATTGCTATATGACCATCAAACTTTCTCGCTGCCGTATCTGCTTCAGTCGCCTCTTACAACATGCGCAGTTGTTGGTGTGATCAATTCTCAATTTTCCCGTAACCCACTCGGTTAACAATGTCCCTTTGATCGCCTTCTAGTCAACGACGCTCTTTGTGTAGGTCTAGCAGAGGTCCTGCCACATCGGTTGTGGTCTATGATTGGTTTAGGCTACTTTTTCCTTCACTATTCGTAAGCGGTTCTGAGACTTTGTTTAGATTGAGCCGTATAAAAGCTTCTGATTTATTGATTGATAGGGAATGTAATTCTTTGTCATTCATGTAATGCCAATGTCGCTATACCCCACTTCTCTACACCGTCTGATCTCATTAAGCAGTCGAAATATCTTGATTACTGTTTTTCTATTCTCTAACCAACGGCAGCTCTATTTCTAACACAATTCGACTTGACTTGTTGCTCCTCTTTTCAGTCCGCATAGTTCTTATCATCTCCTTCAACACGACTACTGGCTAGACTGTAATTTATCTCCAGCTTTCTTTTTAACAGTGCACGATTCACACCCATTTTTCAGTCCATAATTCACAATCAAGTATGTTTTAGATGAATATTTTCGATTAGATCGTCCTCATTAGTTCAGATTCTACTATAATCATGGCCTACTCTTATAATTACGCTCATGGTTCCACTGTTTAACTTAGATTAAGTTATTAAATTCATCAGACCACATTAGCCTTTACCTGTAGCATGGATTGTGACAATATCTATCCATCTATTCTGTGCTCTACCACATGGCAGGTCCAAGACAAAAATTCATACACACAATCGACTATCTCGCTATTTAATGAGCACACCATCGACCAACCTAATAAGTCCGTCTCACCACAAAGGCTTTGCCTTTTCCACACCTAAAATGATGCCTTTGTTCAAGGAAAATATAGGTTTATGAGGTGGTGTTCCATTGCCTTCCTAAGCATCTGTGACAATATATAGTGTCCGACTCCATAGGTTCACGGTTCGAATCCAAAGGCTCCCCAGTCACTGATGTAGCCATTAGGCCGCGAAACTAACATTAACTTCAGCTTTAGCGTTTACATAGTGTTTTAATATCATAACCCAACGAGCTTGTTACTTGATTTAAAATGTGACCAATTATTTTTAAACTTAATTTATTATATATTTTTGTTGCTTTCACAAATGGCGCTAATAATGATGTTTCATGGGTTGTTTTGAGTAATATTCGATATAAGTGGACTTGAGTTTGGACCATCGAAAACTGCACGTATCTCGTAAGGGTCGACATAGCCGCGATTGGCTTCTAGTCTTCTAATTTTAGAGTGAAAACAGAGCAAAACTGATTCAATTAAAAAAACGGAGGCGCTTTTGGAACAGTGAATGGAAAAGTTGTCTAGTCTGTCGTGGGCCACACACAATTTTGCACAACCTCCACACAAGTCTCACGTCATATCTGCTTTAGTGGCCTCTTACGAACACATGCAGTTGTCGGTGGGTTCAAGGCTCAATTTCCAATCACACTGGGGGGTTATAATATAGGCCTACATAATCTGTATCGGAATATGTGTTTTTGTCCCGTTGGACTGACAGGTCGGTAACACAATCGTTCCATAATCAGGATGTCACGGGTTTGAGTCCCAGCCGGGTCCGTCACTGACAGTATCCTTCGATACCAAAACAAATGTTGTTAAACTTATCTTAGACTTTTATCTTAGGCTTAGCTATAACCTCAAAGATACACGTGTTTATTCAAAGTTCTATTGGTATGCGATCGTTTCTTTTGCAGCACCTACTATATGGAATTTAGTCTTCGCTCTTGTTTGTCCATTTTTTCTTTCCGCAGCAAGCTTAAAACTAATAGATTCCCTCCATAGATATTTTACTGTTATTATTGCGGCGTTGTGTTTTTGCTGTTTGACACACCCCTGATATCGTCGTCAGATAATGAAATGAACGTTAAACCCATAATGATGGATGGTGTCAGCACCCCAGCAACATTCTGAGTGAGCAACAACAATATCGTTGAATTCCTATTGATTGATTTGATTGATTGATTGATTTTTTTACCCCCGGGTGTAAACAGCCCTGTGGGTTTTATAAAAAACGATTCATTAAGAACGGAATGAATCGTGGCCCGGCTACTCGAGATCGACTAGATTAAAAGAATCGCGAAAACAAACCGCATTAAACCTCTGCAGAGCGATTAAGAGCCTCTGCAGAGGTTTAATGCGGTTTGAAAGAAAAAAAGAGGTCCCTCGCTGACCACGGGTAAGCAGTGTAATCTGTCTGCCTATGCCGTTGATGAAAGCAGCTCCACAGGGGTTCATTGATTGATTGACTTGATTGATTGATTGATTTATTGATTGATTGACTGAATGATTTATCAACTTGCTTCTATATTTTATTTATTTTATATTACAGGAAAACGATGAACGCTCTGGCCGATGCTGAATGCGCTCAGATAGAGGAAGCCCGTGTCGCCGCCCAGGCCGCAGGGCACGAGCCCAGCCCAGACCCAGCCGTCAGGTCCTTCAGCCCCGTCCCTGACGACTGCCGTACCCCCACCCCTGACGATCACGAAACCAACGGAAAACTACCCAGCGAAGCCGCCCCAGTCGAGTTCACCGACAAGGCCCCAACCAATGGGAGCTGCAAGTTGGCTAAAGATTGTAAAGCAGCGGAGGAGGCAAAACACGGTGCTAGTCCAGATGAGTGGGAAGTGGTGGATGGGAAACATTTGGGTGGGGAAAAGAACGGTGCCAATCCTGATCCAGAGTCAAAGAACCAAGAAGATGAGCCTGAAATAAACGATGAGGTTCATGTGAAGCAGTGTGAAAACCTAGAGGGGGCTATAGCTGAGGCTATTGCTGAGATCGTGACTGAGGCTGTAAAAAAGGAAGAAAATGTGGCTGATCATCACCAAGCTGAGCAGAAACCGGAGGGAAAGTCACCTCAAATCTCGCCATCAAAGAAACTAGAAGGTGAATGTACCCACGAAGAAAACGGCAAGTCTACTCCTGAAGGCGACTGCGATGCTAAGAAAGAGGAGGGAAAATCACCTCAGACCTCTCCATCAAAGAAAGCAGAATGTGCTCACGAAGAAATTAGCAGGCCAACTCCTGAAGGCGACTGCGATGCTAAGAGCTCAAAGAATCAAGTGGAAAAGCACGAGGAACATGATGGAAATGTGGAACAAAGTGGAAAAGCTCCCGAAGAGGAAAACGCGGAAAATGCGCACGGGCAGAGACATCTGTTGAATGCTGGCTTGAAGGTGGAGAGTTGCGACGATTCTGGAGTGGCAGTAGATGACGGGGAAAAGGACGTTAAACTTAAAGAACCACATGCTGAAGTGGCCGAGTCAGAATCTAAATCCGAAGCAGCTAAATGCGAGTCGAAATCCGAATGCGAGTCGAAATCCGAATGTGCGTCGAAGCAAGAATGTGAGTCGAAAGCCGAATGCGAGTCGAAAACCGAAGATGCAAAACCAGAAGAATCTCAACAAGAAGTAACTGAACCTGAATCGAAACCCGGAAAAGAAGAATCTAAACCAGAGCCTGATGCGAAACACGAAGCAGCCGAAGCAGAAGCCGCCGAACCCGAAGCGGACCCCGAATCCGATGGTGCCGAATCCATGCCCGTAGGCGCTTAGAAAGATTCGAACTTATAAGCATTGCTTGTAATTAACTTCCATGTCGCTAACGCCAACTAGAATACACTATTTAACTATAATAATTTTAATAAAGGTTTAACGTCCGTTTTCTCATCCAGAGATGATGTCGGGAGGTCGAATAAACTAGTACTGTTGTCACTGATTATATGACATTTTGAGCGAACTTGATTAAGCTCCATATTAGCATTGTTTCTAACTGAAAATGGCATAAAGAAGAGAAATTTATTAAATATATTGTCAATCAATCAATTAATTAATTTTATTATTGTGCACTCTATTGATGTTGTATATGCTTGTATATATGATTGATGTAAATATTAATGAAGAATAATAATAAAATAATAATTAAAATTAATTACTAAATATTATTCTGCTAAATGTCAATAATAATTTGAAATTAGAATTTGAACTATTCTTTGATAACAATAATTGTGCAAATTAACTGCAAAGAAACTTTTAGGAATTCTTCGGACTAAAATTTACATTAGTATAATTATTGCCTTGATAATTCTAATTATTAGTACCACAAGCATAGAGCTTAAAGTATTACTATGTCTGCTTATTATAGGTTTTAAAGTTGATTTGCAATTTAATTGATCAATTCATTGATTTCACAGCTTGATTGATAGATTTTTGATTGATTAATTGACTAATCTTTCATTAATTCGTTTATTCTTTCACCTGTAGCAATTAAATATTGTGGATAATGAATTATGTAGAACTGTAAAATTTGATGTATTTTAATGCAAGAGTAATTAGCTGTATCTAGTTCGCAGATGCTGCATGTTTACTGATAATTTTTCCGCTTGCATTTCTAGCTATTTGGCAAAGTTTTATACATTTTGCACGTGTTTACTTCCTGTTCAACGATAATATGTTTTATAAAATAGAATTTGATACGGCAACAAGTAAAATACTGTATTTTGATTTATTTTAATCGATTCTTTGACGTCCGTTTCCTCGTCAGTGTTAAAGGTCAGGAACGTAATGAACAAAAGAAACAAATTACAGTTGCATAATGCTACAACGTTATATTCTCATACGTCGTGAACTGTAATGCAAAACTTTTCCCAAAACTTGGATTTCACATTTTTCGCATAACTTGGTGAACTTTATCAAGCTGGACGCCCAGGATTTCGAATGACGAAACTGGCATAGACAATATAATTACTGAAAAAATAGAATACAATGCTTTACAATACCATACAATATTATACAATACAATAAAATACCATTCATCACGATAACACCTATTTTATTAAAAAGCAATCAGCTAGTATAGACTAAAGTAACTCGACTAGTCATCTCAATTGCAGGTATAGGTATATATTATTATTATATTATTATACATTGTATACATTTAATGTCACTATAAAAGCCAATCATCCTATTGGTATACAATCAAACCAATGTGTGCACCGATATAATCGATCAATCAATGAGGACTCTAGATCCGATTTCCTAGCCCGAAGACCACATCAGGGACGTCTATTACAAAGCTAAATATAACACAAACAGTTAATCTTGACGACTGAAACACGTGCAATGCATGGAATGAAAATTTTATATACAGATATAAAATTATTTCTATGCCCGATATTTGTCTACCCGAAATAAGATGGAGAGCCTCCGTGGTCCAATGGCAGCACTACAGCCTCTGAATCATGAGGTTGCGGGTTCAAAGGAAAGTGCAGACTACGAGTTGTAAGCCTTGGCAAGCTACTTTACTTTCCATTGCTATAATAGCAAGCAGTGTGTGTACATTTACCAGGACACGCTCTAATGACTGCGCTAGCTAGCCGAATTTGGAAAGGAATTCTGGCTATCTCGCCATCTGGTGAGATCATTCGCATATGCTATTATTATTAAGATGGAAGTATCCGACAGTAGGGGCCCTTATCATACATGGATAATTTTTATTGTTTAAATTTCTAGCTCCCACCATTCCAAATAGTACTCCTATACTAGAAACTTCATAATATAAAAAATGAGCATGATTGGTGTATATTTAGGGTATGCTCAATCCACTTCTATATTGCCATTATAACAGCCTATTTGATACCATTGTATAGGCCCCTATCGTAGTATATTTTACAGTGCTTGCGTTCACAAGGCTGGAGGACTTGTAATTTTTAACAGACTCATAACTGACTAATACATTGCGGTCTTAGTATGATAATTTCTACAAACCTTATAGCTAATGCTCATGTTCTTGGGAGAGGTAGGCCACCTCAATATGGAGTAATTAGAGTATCCTTCAGTTAGCCTGGAGAAATCCACAGTGCACACTCCATGGCCATGCTGATCTACAGTCTG
>JAQFZF010004351.1:0-10624 GCA_034695365.1 Enchytraeus norvegicus
TTGACCTGCACCCCTCCTGGCCCCCTCGAAGAAAAAAATGAATGTATTTACCCCACCCCCCCCCCCTCCACCCCCCACGTAAAAAATTCCTAGATCCGCTACTGGTTGGGTCCCCGGACCACTGAATCTCGAGCTATTGAGGTTCCGCGAGGTTATTTTTAACCCGGCCCTGTCGGCCTCCTGTAATTCGAGGGCTGCTTATAAGTAATTTACTGTAAGGGCTACATATTATTTTACATTCATTAGGCCTCAAATTATACTGTGCGCGTCGCATTCAATCTGATTCTTGTATGCTGGATTATATCCGTGATATTAGCCCTGCACAATGTATAATTGAAACATGAACGAAAAGGCCATGCCAGTATTAAAATGATTAAGAGTCGGTTAGCCTCACATGTGGTTTATCTCAATAACAGGATTCGTTGTATACATACATTACTGTATACAGTGCATGTGTGTGGTGCTCTGAAATGATTAGTAACTTACTTCTGATAATCAGGCGCGAATTTATGGGGTACCGAGGGGCCATGTCCCCCTCTATTTGAAACGTTTGCATTAAAATGATAAAATTATTAAA
Source organism: Enchytraeus norvegicus (assembly GCA_034695365.1). NCBI lineage: Eukaryota > Metazoa > Annelida > Clitellata > Enchytraeida > Enchytraeidae > Enchytraeus > Enchytraeus norvegicus. The sequence goes on from JAQFZF010004351.1 coordinate 578, forward strand.
TGTTGTGAAATCTTTTCCAACCCCTCACCCATGTCCCCCTCTATTTGATATGTTTGCATTAAATTATTAAATCTTGTGAAATCTTTTCCATCCCCTCACCCCCTCGATTTAGAATTAACATTGAAAATATTCATCACGGATTCATAAAGAACAAATTTGGTTCTTCTTCAAAATATTCAAATTATCGAAAGTGTTTGCCCTCCCCCTCTCAAGATTTCCAGGATTCACCACTGCTGATAAGGCCTGGTCGGCAAGGACCTGATCTTTAAGTTCCTGATTCCACAAAGTGTATAATTTAATTATAAAGTGTTATAAATTTATGAAATATAATGAATGTATTTATACATTCATTATAAATATAATGAATGTATTTATACATTCATTCTATTTCTTTGAGACCTTTATCTTTTACAATGGATGAGGTGTGTATGTGTGTGTGTGTGTGTTTTTGTAGATTAACTTGTTTTGCTGCCGCTATAAAACTTAACAATCTGGCAATCACATGACCAAAAATATTGACATTTGAAAGTTCGGCAGTCCAAGCGCACTCTCAGACTTAGAGAAACTACTTATTTAAAAATTACTTTTTTTATTCGAATATTTTCACCATTTCATACATGACCTACGGCCTCATAGCACATGCATTTTCCTTTCTTAGTTGCAGTTTTTGTGTTTTAGCATTTCTTGCGCGGTATTTCTGCTAGTCCAGGTATACGATAACCCTACCGAACGCCCTGGGGCTATCCTTTTGTAGATTGACCTGGGTTTGAATCCGGTTCACTTGATTTTAATTCATACACTCTAACAATACGTCAAACCCTTCCCTCCAGTTCCTGACAGAGTTATTCATGCAGTGCTTTCAAATTTCGTAAATATAATGGCATCCCTTATCAGGGCCAGATTAAAGTGGGTTCTATTGATGCTGCAGCATCAGGCCCAATTCTGAAATAGGCCCAGCCGAATTGGAGACAAATTTTTTTAACTAAGAATTTTTTCAACCCTAATTAAGCCAGAACACGCGAGAATTGGTAAATTGTACAGTACTACTACTGCAGCAGTTTGGCTATAGCAGTCTGCTTGGAACGAAATCCTTGGCCGTTTCAACAGTACGAGTGAGAATTAGCCTCCAAGATCTTAGAGTCGGTGTATTACAGCAACTGGCTTGCTGGTGTACTGGTCGACATGGTTGTTCAGATTGCATGATTCAGATTCAGATTCATAATGACATGATTCAGATTGCATGGGACAGATTTGACGGAGCAAGAAATGAAAAACAATTTGATGGGGCAGGAAAGGTTAAACATAGTGGCGCTTATGAGAATTCAGCTGCTGCGCAGCCCTAATTTACTGATTCGATCGAGGAATTAACGCTCGCTAAGGCTAGAAAAACAGCAATATAAGCAATTAATTGTAATGTTTCAATTACGTTTAAGTAACATAGTTAAATGATAGCTTGACGTAATTAACCTCGTGTTGTCACAAATTTTACTAATTACAAAATAACGTAATTAATACGTCCTTTTCATTTGTTTTGTCAGTAGGCCTACGGTGAATGGAATGCACAATTGCACATGCACCCTTCCGAAAAAATGGGCCTACTTTAGGTTGCAGCATTAGGCCCAATTTCTTCTTAATCCGGCCCTGTCCCTGATAACGATATCAGATGATGAAGCGGACGTCAACCCATTTATGTACCTTGCGAATACGGGCAGTTATCGTTGAGTCTATATTTATGTTATACGGAAGTCTAACAGTCGCCAGTTTGTATGATTACTTTTATGTTTTAATCTGATTTAACTTATGTTCATTGTAGATAATGTATTCTCTGATAAGATGCGAGCTGTAATCTATGTTGAGGAGATATTATGTCATTCTTCTTCAATGGCATTAACAGTAAACGGTTTGGTTACAAACGGGCTCCAGTGAACATTATGGGAGACTGAATTGAACCATATGGGGGAATTAATTGAAGCGTAATAGACAGGGGCCCCTAATTATCACCGCTACGTTTTCTGTACGCTCGGACGCACGGACGAACTGACAACAACAATTTATCTTCAGTGGGAATTGATTATGAAGCCATGCTAAGTCGAACTGGTCTATCGAAGAGTTACAATATTGGTTATACTGGGTTATGGTTAACAGTTATTCTGCTGATTCATCAATCTAACCGTTCTCTGGGAATATCGTTCTGTTCGGATTTGCAAGGTAAACCCATACCAGGTATAATAAGTTATAATATGTTAACTTAAGTTAATAATTATTATGGCCCTGGCATCATCCTTCGATGAGAAAACGTGCAGAGATCTTGACTTGCAGAGACTTTTCTTTTATAAAACTGTAAAGCCAAGCTTAACGTTAGTTTCCGTATCGAAGGACACTGTCAGAGACTGGCCCGGCTAGGACTTGAACCTCGTGACATCCTTTTTATTGAGCAAGCGCATTACCGACTACGCTATCCAACCGGGAGCAAATAAGGAAGCGCAAATGGCAATCTATGTTGCGCTATCCTTCATTTTTTAAGCGCTTCTGAGACTTAGTCGACACTGCGCTATATAAGCGTTTGTTGATTGATGGCCCTTACCGAAACTTTTGAAGCCACAACCTGATTGACTGCTGGATTCCCATGACTTTTGCAAATAATTAAACTAGGCCTAGATATCTATCAATCAATCAATGAGGATTTAACGTCCGGTCCTGAAGGCGGTGTCAGGAAGAGATCTTCGAACAAAAATCTACACATGGGCCTATATCTCTCGAATAATCGATGAATGTTATTTATAGAGAGCCACTCAATATATTATGCCACTGTAGCACAATATGAACAACAGAGGGCTGTGGCCTAGTAGCCAAAGCCACAATCGGTGTGGCAGTCTACACCTTTTGCATGTCTGGAATTTGAGCGATGAACTGAATCAGTTACACAAAGAATCACGTCAATGACGTACTTGTCTATAACAAATTGCTTCATTGCATTATTTTATTGATTTACTGTAAATCAATAAAATCAAATCAATAAAATGAGCAAAGATTAGGTATGTAAATCATTTACATACCTTATCTTTGCTCATCATCCACAAAGCTATATAAAATAATCAATGCAAAATACAAAACAGCTCAAATGTAACGACCTTGCAGCACTAATGTGGATTTTAATATAAATAGACCAAACACGGGCAATCGGCCTGATGTTAACTTCAATAATGTTAACAACAGTATTAACTTAGGTTTGATTATGCTTTCCTACAGCACCTGATATCAAATGTCACATACAGAACTGGGACAATATGACATGTGTGTGGAATAAAGCTGTGAAACCTCCTATCTATCGATTGGAATGGAGCCATTTGTAAGCAATTATAAATAGGTCAAATTTCATAAACGTATCTGTGGCGCTATTCTTTTATCCTTTGACTCCGGTTTCTAACGCCCTGGGTACGAACCCCACTGTATCCAATTATCACATCGGTTGAATGTCCGATTCGGGTTCCAAAGATTCACGGTTCAAATCCCAGGGCTCGCTCGTCACTGGTGTCGCCGAAAGGCCGTGAAACTGTCGTTAGATTAGGCTTTATCCTTTTTAGTCTTTGGCGTAATCGTCGATGTGGCCCAAAGAGAGATGAATTATTTTTATTATCGAAAAGTCACCTCAGAAATTGTCATATAGCCTTACCAGTGTATGCCTTTTGGTATGGTAAAGGTGAAGCCTTTGCGATGGAATCAACTTATTGGGTTGCTTGATTGTGTAGATAGATGGATAGATCTCTGAGTGAACTTTCACGTGAGCTTCGTTCTTTTGACACCGACCTTCCCAACATTGTTCACATGTCAGTGAGTCGACGATACTTGCAATTTGCTACTCCCACTGTCTGGAATTCTCTGCCTCCTGATCTACGCTCTTGCTCATCTGTTTTCACTTCCTGCAGTATGCTTGAAACACTTGCTCTTACACCGTAGATGTAAAATATTTTGTCTGACTGTCTTCTGATCACCGGACCGGCAACGTTTATAGGCCTATACGTAAAATTTGATCGTATATTTAAATTTCATTTACGATTTTTGTCCATTGTTAATTAGTCACCAAGATTTGCTGTTTGTAAACCTTTTATTTTTATTAATGCCTGTATTTTGTACAGTGATTCTTACAGGGTTGTCTAACCCTTTTTGGTGTCTAAAAAAAAAAATTTAATTTTTAAAAAAGTTTATGATCTCGTTTTATCTTCAGTTCATGTTTCTGCCAGCCTGTATTGGTGAATCAGTTTACTGAGATGTTTTCTGTCGAGACGTCGCTGACTGTATCCTTAGATGAGGAAACGGACGTTAAACCTGTTATTTTATTAGTTGTAATAGCCTACATATTAGTATCTGTAGCCTACATTAATTTACTTAAATTTGCTCTTCTAGCATTGCTAGTTGTGCTCGGGTGAGCAGGTTAGTTGTCTAAATGCTGCTGGAGACTGATGTTGTCCTCAGATGATGAAACAGACGTTAAATCGCATTGATTGATGTGATCGTAATGTGTTGCCAAGAGTGGGCTCGGAAAAATTGAAATTGAAATCCAGCGGCAGCGTGCTCGAAAAATGGCGACTAAAGCAGATGCTTCAGTGTGATAGTTTGATGATATCTGTATTATAGTCTTATCAGTCGTTCAATTATAAGACTTGCAGTGGTGTTGTCCAGGCTGCCACACCGGTTGTGGTCTTAAGCTGCGAGGCTACTTGCCTCTCCATTGCTTCATTGATTAATTGATTGATTGATTGATTGAATGATTGATTGATTGACTGACTGACTGACTGATTGAGATTGATTGGTTGATTGATTGGTTGATTGATTGATTAATATTGATTGATTGATTGATCGATTGATTGACTCAGCCCTCATGATCAGTGGAGATTAACGTCAGGTTGTGAGAACAGGACAGGAATGTGCCGCTGTCCATCGGTTGAGAACTCTTCCAAAGACGTAAATAGCTGTTTGTTTACCAAAGACAAAATGATGCTAGGGAATGAAGACTACTTCTTTAGACTCGTTCCAAAGGCATGGAATGCTACGAAAGTTCGAGAATCTTGCAATCATTCCATCAAAATTACTGCTGCTCATTTTGGTTTGTTCATTTCGTCATTTATTTGATTATATCTCTTTTATTCTAAATACTTGTTTTTATGGTATTTAAATGTAGGCTACATGACTTAACTCAGCCCATTTATTCAAAACGGCGGAGTACAAAAACATCAGAAACAGAAATTAAGACAGGAGATTATGTATGCATGTGTGTATGTCATGTGAGAAATAAAATGGGACAGATACCATGTACAGTGTAAATTTCTTTTTTGTCCTCACCAGGTCTCACTTTGCCTTCGATAAAGGATTGAGACAAGACAAAAGACATAAAGGCAGAATTAGTACAGCATAGTGACTAACATTTAGCATAGGCAGCTAAATCATAGACGAAATACAACTAGTTACATAATTTATCTTAAAAATTTTAAAATCCATAGCTCTCAGCCGGTTCGTTCGATCAGTTAAACATAATAATGCAGCATTGTGCTATAAAATTATCATCTTCTAGCTACAAAACTGTACCGATAAAACTGTAAGAAACAAAACGACAAAACAAAATCTGAGAGAACGATTGACAAAACACAGGGAGTTTAGGTTTGGTTCTACGAAAACTATCGAGCGCTGATTTATTGTTGAACGTTCGGTTTGTTGATGTTAAAACTAAATTCCGAAACATAAACTAACTTTTCAAACTTTAGTTCGCAAACAATTTTGTCGTAGATTAATTCGGTAATATGACAGTATTCACTTGCATAGACTTGCACTATTTACAGTGCGCAACATTAGACATTGAATTTCAAGGCGACGTTCAAAATGGAGTTACTATATTGTATATAGGCTACTGTAACGAAATTTAATAGTACAAATAATAGCAATTATGAATGGCCAGTAATACAAATAAAATAATACAAATTATTAATAGGTATCTCGTTATTCGTAACGAATACAGTGCAATAGAGACATCATTAACAATATTCGAACGTAAACTAAATAACAGGTGCGCCAAACTCTATATAACATTATAGGCCCTACAGTCCATTAATTAAACAAAATCTAATTCTCACACACACTCATACAGACACACACACACACAAAAAAAACCTTCTTACATTATTACTCATTGTCCAAAAGTTTCGGTCATGCATAGGCTACAACCAAACATAATAAAATTTGATGAGGCTATGACTCCATCACGGACGCATTAAACGAATCGTGGATCAGTCTTATAACATGTCCATTAGAACGATTATTGAAAACTAGGTTTTCGATATCTGCATGTATAAGATATACTATAGCGCTTCGCTTACACGCTTATGGATCATACGCGTTACCGACTGCTAAATACAACCAACTGTATATTCAATTCCTCTTTTTATAGAATAGCAAATAATATTAGACCAAACTTCACACAGACTCAATGAAGCAAGACACAGGATTTACGCAATATTTACAATAAAAGATGCGCCTAATAGCAAGCTTGCCTGATAGGCAGGAGGCCACGGGTTTGAGTCCCAGTCGGGTCAATCTCTGATAGTATCCTTGGATGCGGAAACAGAAGTTAAACTTATCTTTTAGCTCTACGATTTACATAGAATTTTATAATTATTATTGAGCAGTGGGGGCGAGACCGTCCCAGCAATCAGATAATTGTCAGGTCATCAAAAATTGAAGTCGTAAATACAATAATGCTATAACAAAATAATAATCAGGCAGGTCTGGTCACCAGGTCGAACACCAGGTCCGGAGTCTTTTTTAACCAGGTCGTGCGACCCGGTGCGATCTGGTGTGGCGCCGCCACTGTTGTTAAGTTGTGAGAGCGTCAAACACAAGCAAATAGAAATGAACCTACCTTTTTTCTTTTGTTTCCTGTGCGCCTGAAATATAAAACAAAATGACACGTTAACAATATCATTTGCACACAGAGCTCTGCACTAAGCTATAGGGCACAACATTTATAAAGCTATAAGATATTTAACATCAATGTGAAAGACGATTTGTGACGATTGTTGCTTGATTGCGTTGAGCCATCTTGAAAAGAAGCTTTGTGCTTCTGAACCTTAACGTTAAACCTAAGGTAAAACCTAAAGATGATGGACCATATTCGTAACGATGAGTGTAGAAGTGAAATATGTAAATTAGTCAATATAATAGACGGCGGTGTAATGATTAAGCTACAAGTACTGCAGATCAATAGGTGTGCAGTTCGAATCCCAATACTCTCTGATCACTTATGTAGCCTACGGGCCGCGAACCTTACGTTAAATTGCGCTTTAGCCTTTATCAATAAATAATTCAATCAATCATGATATCGGCCGACAGATTGCGCTGCATACTCAGGATCAGCGGGAGACCTCACTTTCTTTGGCAAATACTCTCAATCGCTCTGCATAGGTTTTATGCTGTCTCAATTGGCGGCTCTTTCAACCACGTTCATCTCGAGTAGCTGGTCACGAATCATTTCGTTCTTATTTAATCCTTTTTTAAATAATAAAACCCACTGTGCTGTTTACGCCCAGGATAAAATACAACTAATCAGTCAATCAATAAATCAATTAATTAACTGCTTCGCAATAAGTTGGCAAATACATGGTATATCAATATTACTACATGAGGCGTTTTGTGAAATAGTCACAATTATATATTTTTCTGTCAGAATTTGTAGTTAAATTTCATCATTCTCTCTCTCGAGTGCACTGCAAGATGGCAGGTCCTAAACATAAATTCCTTATCAAATCTACTATCTCGCTCAAACAGAGCACCCCAAAAACAACAAGCTGATCACAGGTCGTTTGCGTTGACCAAGCCTAAAATGATGCATTACTTCGAGGAGATATTAATGGCTTCTGAAGTGGTTTTCCATTACCCACCTGCAGCACGTGCAGTTATCGATTGACTATTTTCAAATCTCCCGGATCACGAGATAGAAGTTCATAGAACACGGGGTGATTTACAGATTTTATCAAACGTCAACGCAATGAAATTTAATGGCATTGGAATTATTATTTGTTAATATTTAAACATTTGCATCTTTAACACACCTCAAAGAGCAGCAATTTCTAAATTTATAGCCTCAAAACATGGTGTTAATAATAAGTACAGATATTCGAATTACTTTCCTGACAACCTGGAGTTTTAAATATTTCTTGTCGTCTGACTTGGGATTTGATCCTGAGTCACTTGCTTTTTAATTATTATTAGTCACTGATTGATTATTCATTATTGTTTGAGAAGATGCTACTGGAAACAAGCCCAATAAATGAAATGCTGCGAACAAGACTGTGTGAAGCTATTAAGGGCTAGTTTCATGGACCCTAAGCTTCTCTCAAATATTTTAAAAATTTTCGAAAACAAACCTAGCACAAAGAAATCGATGTTAAACTGGCGATATCAGGGTACATGTCCCTGACATCGCCTTCGGTAAAGGAACCGAACGTTAAATCTTCAGTTATTGATTGATTGATTTATTTCTTGATTGATTGATTAATCGATAAAGAGGAGAAGCAAATAAGAAGAGGCAACAGTGATGGCTGCAGTGATCATAGGATGGATCGAATCCCCGGTTAATCACATAACTACCCCAGCACCCTTTGGCACTAGTGCGCATAGGCGCATGGAAAACGGAAAGGTAATCATGTACCTGTGTTAGCTGCTGATTAGGGGCTATTGTGAGATTAATCATGCAGTTCAAAATAAGCCAGTAACAAGTGTTTTCAAGTAGTCTTGCAGAACGATAACTAGCAACACGGTCATGAAATCTGTCAACTAAAAATAGGAGCCAAATTAATGAACCAAAAATATATATCTTTGGCGCGATGTTTGAGACTGACACGTCTTGATATTGTCGCCAGATTATAAAAAGGACGTTAAATCCACATTGTATTGCACTGTACTTTATTATAATTATACCGCCTATAGCCTGGGCCTTCTAATACAAAGTTAAATTGTAGAAAGAAATATAAATGTATACTTATTCTCCTAGTAACAGTAAACATCAACATTAGAGTTTTGACTCAGCTCGCTTGGCAGCTCTGGCTTGCAGACCACATGGTTACTACTACCGGCTCGTATTATGGTGATGGTTAATATAGGCTTGACTAATAGATGCATTATTCTTTACTCTCTTATCGGTTTTATGATTTACGGAGACTGATGTCAGATTGTTTTCATTAAAGCACTACTGTGTCACTCTCTAGATCCCTTACCCAAATGAGCTGAATCATTTAATCATTTCCATGACAAAATATTTAGTAAAATAGTGAGCGTTATGTGCATTTAACATGAAAAACTCAATAATTTCAGATCCGTTATCAGAAGTTGTACCGCACAGTGAGGTTCAATCAATACTCTCATTGGCTGTCAAATATAATCATTGCGGTGATTGGTGCCTTCGTCTAAGCGGCTTTTCAATTTAGTGTATTTACTACCTGATCATTGACTCACAGCCGCTGTTCATATCAGCCTAGTGAGCGCCAGCGGGTACGATACTTCCAATATAACCTCTATAGGGGATATAAGCTTATAAGGGTGTGCCAATTCTAGGCCTATTATCAAATCATTATTACAATTTGGTCCCCCTCGATCAGCCTCGATTTAACCCGAGCCCTCGAACGAAAAGACTTTTTAAAATTATAATTGGCTCAATCTTAAAATATTCCTAGAACGATACTGTATTCCCCCTAACGTTTGATAATTTGAATAATTCCAAAAAGAGTAATCAATCAAGCTGTAAAGAAGCAGATCAATCAACGTTTTAACCTCTTCCTTGTCCCTGATATCGTCGTCAAACGAGGAAACCAATTTCATTGTATTGTAATTGTATTAAACCAATCTCTCTCTCTCTCTTCTCTCTCTCTCTCTCTCCCTCCCTCTCTCTCTCTCTCTAGCTCTAGTGCACTGCCGAATGGCAGGACCAAGGTACATATTCTGAAACACAGTCTGCTATCACGCTCACTAATGAGCACTCCATCGATCATCAAGTTGATCCCA
>JAQFZF010004352.1:0-10623 GCA_034695365.1 Enchytraeus norvegicus
ATGTTATATTGTTTCTTGATTCCATGACGTCATTTTATTCATACTTTTAAGCATCACATATCAACATCCGGAGTGCAGTCACGAATTATTGCTATTGCTTGAGCCTTCTAGTGTATATATTAGTACTTCTATGCTTTTAGATATTCTGCTCATAATACCTTGCACATGTTGTGATTACAAGTCGTAGTGACAGGTTTGAACACAACTTCCTGACAACAGATGCACAGAAACAACTCCTCCACCTTGGTAAGGAAAGCCTAAACACCACAAACATTAGTATTTCTATTGAACACTGTGGTAATACTTTACTATCCATCTGACGAAATATATTCAGTTTCAATAATTATTATTCATCAAAGAATATTCACACTAATAGAGATGTAAATTTATTAATAATTATGGTTAACAATTTAACTACTTTTCTCAAAAAAAGTATTTTAGTATCTTTTTAATTTTCTCTTTCAGTAGGCATTCTACTGCTTTTGCTGATATAATGTGTTAGCCTTATGAATATGGAATTGTGGCTATTATCATGAAGTAGGACTACAGGGCTGCGAAATCTCTATTACTAAATAAATAAATAATTGTGCCTCAAAAGCAATTGGAGCAGATTTATTTATCAGTAAATACAAAATACAGGTTAACTAATTATTATTTTCCATCTCATGCACATTGTCATTGATGACCGAGTCTGCGCATATGGGAATACAAATATCTTACTGAAGCAGAGACATTTAAGCACCAGCGAAATAATTTAGATAAAAGAAATATGTCAGTAAATCATACAAATCTAACCTGTGCGCCATCTTTAGTGCACTCTAGTGCTTCAGTCCACATTTTCTCATTCTGCGAGTCGCTCTTAATCAACTTCTCTGTGGAGGATTCTAGATGATAAACACTGCGTCTCTGCTTCTTCGTGGCTTTCTGCTCCTCCTTGGAGTCTACACAAGAAGCAAACATACACATACATACGTATACATTGCATACATATAAATAATACTATTAATAATAATAAAGGTTTAACGTCCGCTTCCTCATCCAAGGATAATGTCAGGGACGTCATATGTCAATAAACAAGCATAACCATGAAGAGGCATTTACAACTGCACAATGTCTAACCAATTATTCCGTAAATCTTACACCAAGATTGGCCCGTCACTGATGTTCAAGATAACATATTATCATAATAACATTTATAGGGATCCTGGCAACTAAGAAAAGACAAGTTTGCCTTAATATTATTTTATTTTATTTATGATATGATTATCAAAAAAAGAATGCATTCAACATTTTAATTTAACTGCTAGCTTAAAAGTACAAACGATTGACAATATTAGAAATGAGTTATGAAGTTGAACAATTCAATATTGGATTTATATAAATGAGGAGTTTTGAATTCACCAGAAACGCATTGAAAATAGATATGTAACTCTAGCTACAAACTATTTACTACTTCCAAAAAATGAGTCGATTTAAAATGGCACATGTCTTGAATATTACCTTGTTCTTCATTTTCATCATCGCTATCAATTCTCTTGCGTTTACCCTTTGCTTTCTTTCCCTTGGTCGACGATGACTCATCGGCATCCTCCGCAGTCGCCTGCTTTGATTCCAGGTAACCTTCTGGGTACTGCAAAATGGTCAAGATAAGTTTTGAGACGCATAGGCACAAAAAAGTCGGACACCAATCATAACACAACCATAGCAACATGTTTTCCCTCATTCTCCGTTCCATAAGATGAAGAATGAGGGAAAACATAGCACAACGTCTATGCATGTTTTGACAATTTGACATTATATTGTGTTTTGGTATTGGAATAATCGTGTACATGTATAATTATGTAAAGTTGCAAAGTATATAGAGATGCCTTGGCATGATATACTATATTAAACGTCAATCTCATGAGCTTAAAACATCCCATCAGCGCTCTCTCACACTCTCTCTCTCTCTGTGTGTGCTGAGAGCATCAGGTGAGATCTCAGAGAGAATGAGACGCTAATCATCTCGTTATGACACAGCATTTGTAAACGTCATCACAAACCAATCAATCACTGTAGTTTTTTTATATAATGCACCCAACAAAGATTGCTAGAAAAAGTCTGGTCTGCTAAAGTTACAGCAACTAATATAGTAACAGTAGCAAATCGAGTGCCTACAGTCGCCAATGACAATATCAAGCGCAATGATAGATGCCTATCCGATGAGTAATTAATATAAGAGGTTCGTTAACGGTGAAAGTCCAAAATTCAGAAAACCATTCGCGTCGTTCAGCATCAATAATTCAATATATAGTTGATGAAACCTTCAATAACTAGACAAATTAAAGCAAATACTACTACTTAAAAAATACAATAATATACAATAATGTGCAATATCCATCTCTAGTGCACTGGAAAATGACCGATCCAAGGAATATATCCATTCTCACATCCAGATATCACGCTCACTAATGATCACTTTTTCGATCAATAAATTTATTACTTCACAAAAAGTTTGCTCTTACCACACCTAAAATTTAGCCTTTATCTTGGGAATAAATGACTTCTGAAGTGGTTTCATGTTGCCTTCCTCAGTATCTGCGTAAATCAGCTCTGACAGAACTGGGGAGTTATCGGGTGGTCCATTTTCATGTTTCACAGCAATAAAAAATACGGGAAGAAATAAATCCAAGACACATAAAAAACAGCGTGTTTGGCATGTAGTGCAACGCATACATAAAATCATAATTAAAAGCTACACCTATTTATTCACAAAGCACCAGGTTTTAGTAAGCTGTTATATATTAAATCACATAAATTGAAAATATCTATGTCCATTGTCAGGCGGAGTTTGAACAAAATTATGAATATTTATAGCCACCATACTGAATCTCCTTCAAACACAAAAATATTTATACAGAATATAATACAAGAAGAAACAATTAAAATGCCCACAATCCCCACATAATCTTAGATTAGAACTGGTACAATGTGGAAAATCTGATCAGTACAAGATCAAAAATAAGTAATTTAATTGTAAAAAAGCATTAGAATCTGACGAGTGTTTTGTAAGTGCTCAGAGAGTGCAAATACCATCATACAATAATGAATCTTTACCTGAATAGTCAGGCCAAGTTCCTCAATACGTTTCTTGCCCTGTTTGGTCCAAGGCGCAGGATTCTGGTCATCTCTGCGTAGCAAATATCTCCACACCATGAAACCAGACTTTCCTTTCTCCGCCCAGTAGCGTACAATCTACAATGACATTTATTAATAACAATCTTTAATAACAATACAAAAATAAACAATGCAACTTAAAATATGCAATAAATAATAATAATTAAGTGAACGCTAACAACAATAACTATATAATAAAAAGAAATTCTTGTCCAATACTAACCGATGCAGCAGTTCAACAACTAGGTGCCAGTTAACTGCATGACAACACAACATATTTAATCTAAAGCCACAACAGTGATGGGTGAGCCCTGAGATTAGAACAGCACTTGCATTAATTGTTCAACATACCTTATAGACACCATCATAACGCACGCCATCCTCCGGTGAATACTCGGAATGTTTGCGTCCCTTATAACTCCTCAACACTCTCACGGGTTTACCGTTTCTCCACTTATCACCAGCGTCGGATCCATTCTTGTCATTGATAGGCGCAGAGACGTTCTTAGCGAGAGCACGATTCATGCGCGTGAGCGTCTGGTCGCACGACTGCTCGGCTGTCCTCTTATTACCAGAGAGATCACGGCCTCCACTGCCGGTGTACGTAAACTCCTCCCCGTCATCCTGCGTGCATTAAGATATGAGTTAAAAGTTATCGTCACACTCAGAACAGAAGGTATGCGGGCATATAATGGGCGGAGGACAGTCTAAACTATCAAGGCAGTCTAGATCATATGCTATAAGAAATTCCCACCAGAAAGAAAATGAATAGAGAAGCCTAGAGAGTTTTGAAATATTTTATGCAAGAGCTCATTTGGTAAATCCTTAGATAGCAAAAGTAAAGTGTGAATAGTTACTGGAGCACAAATTTGCTTTAATTATAAGAGATGTGTGATAAGAAGGAAAAGTTAGGGGTCACTGTTACACTTAGACATAGTTTACAGTAGACAGTGTTTACATTGCAAAACAAAAACAACTAACATGCTTTTTCCTAAAATAATCACATATAAATTTATCATCTCAATTATCTATAATATCATTAAATTTTAATCAACCAATCAACAACTAAATTTATTTATTTATTTATCACATCGCACAAATTACACTGTCAAGTCATTACAATAAAAACATTGAATGTACATGTGAATGGAAATAAAGGCCATAATATATGGCTCTTACATATTCCAATAAAAAAATTACAATTCTGTACTTTGCACACTTAAATTACTAATTGCAGCAGTTTTAACGTTAATATCTTTAAATTGCATTTATATATACATACACATAATCTTACAAATAACGAAATATAGACCTAAATACATTGTACATCTACATGTACATGTAACCATACTATACACCCAGATTTATTACTAACCGCCTATGTACACTTAAAACTACAACTAAAAACACAAAATACATTAAAAACAGAGTTCATTAAAATCAACAATGTTCAATCAATTAAATGTGAAAAATAGAAGTACTATTTTTTAAATTAAAAACTTTGCAAGTCTAATCATGTGAGTCATGGCATGATCTCAAGAATTGACTAAAATCTATCCCTGATAAACATCTTTTTACAATGAATGGGGACGAAGCATTAGCTACATAGAACGGCAATCTGTTATTGAAGTAATATCTCTCTGCATTGGTCCTAAAAGAACCTTTATAGATGAATAAACCATTATTTCTAGTGATTCCATTGCGAATGCAGAAGAAATCTTCAGCGGGAAGATCGACAAATTGAAAAATAATTTTATAATACAGGGACAGATAGCTTTTTATTCTTCGCAGTTCCAAGGATTCTGCTCCCAGCAGTTTAAGGCTATCGGAGTACTGTAGGGCCCCCATACCATTCGACTGTTTGGTGAAACGCCTTTGTACAGATTCTAAGAAATCAATAATTGTTGAGATATCAACATATTAAATGTGGCTGAATCAGACATAAATTCTACACAGAACTTACAAATTAATTAATTTTTACAGATAATTATAATTTAAACACGACATTTATAGTAAATGCATCATGATTCGTGGATACTGGATAGTCATTGCAGTTACTATATTGAATTATTTACCTGATCGTCTTCATATCCACCGGCCAGAACTATGGAATAAGCTCCATCATCTTCTCTTCCATGTATTCCAGCAACATGGGGTCGATGAACTCCTGCTTCACTAGCCTACAACATACAATAAATAAATTTATTAGAAGTTTAGTGCATTGCTGCAAGATAGTGTCAACTAGTGGCAAGCTGTGCTTGCCATTTAAACAGAATAAACATATTATCTGAGCACGTGATGGCTTAGATGCACTGTGATTTAATATTTTGAACATACTTTTTCTTATTAAATTGATAATTGAACTTATTAGCCTATAATTAAAAAATTGCACCAAATTTGGACTGCTACAAAGTTCACTGGTCCTTCTGGTGTCATTCATTGAGTAAAAATATCTGTCAGACTCATTTTGACTAAATGAAACAAAAAATGTAAATATTCTCTTATTCTTAAATTAATTTCTGTAATCAGCCTAAAGAAATAAAAATTAATTCCGAAAACTAAAATTCTAATACAATTGTTTATTTTATTTCCTGTACTGTAATAAAAACAAATTAAATTTATAAATACCTGTACTCTGAACTTCCAGCACATGCCCACCTCTATTCCTGGCACGATGCCAAAATGATTAGGAGGCACAATGGTGCAGACCTTGGTGCGACCAACACAAGCCATACCCTGTAAATAAATAAATCAGGTCGACTTAATTATAAAATCAATTAATTAATCAATGAGGATTTAATATCCGGTTACTCACAAAAGGTAATGTCAGGAACATCAATACAGATAGTGAAGTTATTGAAAGCAATAGTAGGTTCATACAAAGATGGCTGACAGTATTTAGTCCATTTTCCCAGAAACAGTACCATACACAAATTGTCAATATTTCACTTTTACTGGTGCATTGCCACAGGGGCGATTCTGGCTTATGCCGAGTGGGGTGGCCAAGCACAATATGGGGAGCCAATATTACATTTTAGATGATTCCATACATTGTGGAGCATGGAGACCATTATAATTTTTGGGGTGACCAGCCCTTCATTTGGGGTGACCATGGCCACCTCAGGCAACCCCTCAGAAACGCCACTGCATTGCAAAATGACAGGTCCAAGGTGCATGTATTTCTATTTACTACCTTCTATCATGCTTCTATGAGCACTCCATTGATCAAAGTGTTGATCCCATCACAAAGGCTATGCCTTCAATATAAATAAACCAGCCATAAATTGGGAATATATGGCTACTACGGTCGTTTTCGTGTTGTCTTCCTCAGTATCTGCGTTAGTCAGCTCTGAAGAAACACATGCGTGCAGCTTTTGATTGGTCTATTCTCAAGATTTCCCGGACCTAACACGGAAAAGTTACTCGGGCAATATCAAAGTGATACGATTATTCAAGTCGATATGAAGAGAATTGTAGTGGAATTCAGTCATCCAAAGTCAAAATGCATAACTCCACTATATGACTTTTTTGAGCCGAGAGGACTTTAGTATACATTATGAGTTCTCCATACAATGCAATTAACCATTTCTTCTATCTTTCCTGGAGCATGAGGTAATTTGTGAATAAATATATAATCTTCATTGCTCGTTTTTTAAGTATTTTTTAATTCTTATTTTCTCCTAACGTCATCAGATAGAGTTAATTCATTTTACATTGAACACCCAAATTATTAGACTCCATAGGGAGGAGTCAATAACACGATCAATGCACAATTTATGACATTTGACTGCTGGGAGACTTGATTCTCCATTATTAATTTAGCAAAACTATTTTGCATAAAAGGGCGCTTTAGAAATTTATATTATTATATTATCATGGATTGACATGTGATAATGTGCTGCAAACCAATCAAAACATATTGAAAACTAACATAAGAAATAAAATTTTCAAATTTACATCTTCACATAATTTAATAACAATTTTCAATCACATTTATTATTTCTATTTCTACGTTTCAGTAAATACCTTTAAATAATACTTTAAAATTCCTTAAGACCTATAAACACTAAACGTTGATAACTAGCAACTGGTCGCTTTCAATACTCAATTTATTAATAATATCAGCAAGTGATGCCAATATTGTCATAACACAGCATAATATACATTTTCATTTTATACAACATAATATACATACAAGGAATCCTGCATTATTAAAAATAATAAAGGTTCAGCATCCATTTTATAATTCAGAGATAATGTTAGGGACGTCCCATATCTCAGCTAACCGGTTCACGCAAAACGGTTGGCAGAAGCATGAGCTGAAAAGAAAAAGAGATTCTAAAAGTTGCCAAAGAAATCACAAGTGATTATATAATATTAAATATGATAACATGAGTGTCCAGGATTCAGAGATTCAAAGAAACTTGACCATAGTATGATGGCAATACATACACAACTCTACAAACCTTGCCCCAATCTCGCGTACCAGATGAGGTAGCGGACGCCATCTTGGATTTCTTCTTACTGTCCTTCAGCTTCTCTCCAGCGTGCACGACTTCATTCGTATCATTCTTACATTCTGGGCAGTACCTGCACAATCAATCAACCAATCAGTTCATCAATCAATGAGTCCATCAATCAATTAATCCATCAATATTCAATCCCTCAATCAATCAATCATCTTTGATTTCTTCTTTAATTTCTTTCCTGAGTGAACAACTCCAATTGAGTCGTTCTTACAACCCGGACATAATGTACTACAAAATCAATCAATCAATCAATCATTCACGTATTCAATCAATGTCAGACATAAATATAGCAAAGACTCGTAACCATTTCCAGAAGCATTGTGAAACTTGTGATGTAGAGGGTGGAATAGTCTAAACTGGCATAGGCCAAACCTGTTAAGGAAAGACAAAGAACTATTTATAATTAACAAAATTTTATAAATACACCAAATAAATCAGCTTAAATCTAATAAAAGAATGGCAGGGAGGAAATGTAATATTATCTCCGGATGCTCGCAACTTGACCTTTTCAAATTTCCTGATCTTTCTCCGACTCTTTCCTGACCTCCAGAAAAAATTGTCCACCTAAATCTATTAGACTAATCTAATGATACAGGAGACAATAACGTCCTTGACACCGTCCCTGAATGAGAAAACGGACGTTAAACTTTAATCATAGTTAATCATTCTGATAATTGCACTCTTTATTATTATTTTTTTTTATGCCCTGGGTGGTAAATGACCCTGGGCTAAAAAATATGATAAAATTAATTTTAATACGTAAAAAAAGAAGTATAGATAAAAAAATGCATTTAAAATTAATCTCTTGTACTCTGGAATGCAATGTCGCTGAAAGTGCCGCGGAAGCATATAACGTTGTAGCGTTGAATCGCCATGGATAGCCGCTGCCACAGAAAATACTTTTTGCGGTTGTCGCCAGTGATGGCATGGATCCTCCTGCCGATGTCATCTATTAAGTCGGTGCCGACAGAGTTGAACGGGGCCAGGGTCTCAAAGGCAATGGGCACGAAGGAGTACCTTGACATTATTTCTGAGTATTTCTGAAGCGTCTTTCCTGCTGCCACTTCTGCAGCAGATCCAGCCATAGAGCTATACCCGGCAACATTACTGGCCGCGAGCGTATCTGTAACAGTAACGTCCCAGCTGACACACTTGCCCTCCGACCAGGGGATTTGGGTAACACCATCAGGACGCTTTCCTTCCGATCTCACCAATCCCTGTAGCTCTTTAACTGCGGGAATATTGGCTCGATTCATGACTCGCCATATAATGTCGTTTAAGTGGTATGGCATTTAGCACTATCATCATTATTATTATTATTATTATTGTCCATGATATGTGTCGCGTTTAATAATTTATATTATTGTTGGACCGGTTGTCTGGATTTTGGCTCGCACCGTTTCTAGGACTGTTTTATTTATTGCTTATCGAATGGATTTATCGCTTATTGTCAATGGCTTCATAATCCTCGATAAAGGAAATGCCAATCCGACTAGCAATAAACAAAAATTGTCCTTTGTGGTGCAAAGCCAAAATCTAAGAAACCAGTAACGAATGGCACTCTTAGGAATGATTTCTGACCTCAATATCTATGGTGGTTGCTAAGCAAAGGTGGCAATTCACAAATAAAGTAAACAAAGTTTATTATGGAGAAGATAGGAAATTGTTTCAAAACCATTGGTTTGTAAAACCTTACCTGCAGTTCAGAAATTGACCCATGTTGTGCTGTTGGGATAATTACAACTATAGTTTCTGATGTTGTTGCTCGCAGGCAAAAAGCTTTGGAGGACGCCCTGCTACATTGCGGACAGTTCAAAGAAGCCCTGGAAGCCCTGCTGGACTGGTTGTACCGTGTGGAGCCCTGCCTCACAGAGCAACATGGCGTCCATGGAGACCTGGACACTGTCAACCAACTCATAGAGGAACATAAGGTATTGTAATTGGTATTACCTGGGTTTATCAACCCGTGTTGGTTCTGCAAAATTTGAAAATTAAGACCAACCTATAGCTGCTTGTGTTGTACGAGGCGACTAAATGCATCTGCCGCAGTGAAGGGCAGAGTAGTCTGTGCCATGACTTCTGTGGACTTGACCCTTGGTCACTCAAATTCCAGATTAGCAAAGGTTCTGCCATATCGGTTGTGGCATATGGCAAGCTAGGCTACTCTACCTTTTACTGTTCAAAAGCGCTTCTGAGACTTAAGTTGAGAGTGCGCTATACTTAAAATATAATTAGTCTATTTATATAACTAATATAGCTAGCTTCTGATTGATTGATTGATTGATTTGATATCTTGTGCTCACTTTTCTAACTTAATTTTCACTTTTCTCTGGCTCGGTATTTAGTTAAATGAGCAAATGTACACTGGAACCTACTAGCATTATAACAGATAATTGATATTGCAATGGCTGTGTAGTCATTCTACTACAAATATGTGCTATTCTTTTGTGTAGAATTATAGGTTTCTATGGGGTATTTTCTTTTGTAATGTGTAGTTTCTTATCTGGCAACCAACTGGTCAAGGATTACAGGGAATAATTGTAGCTTACTTGCGGACGCCTTGCACATCGAGTGTGGCTTATGACAGGCTTATGTGGCTTATGAATGGTTATTGTAATGAAGATATTGTATTAGTTTTCATATCTTATGCGCACTTTTGTGCCCACAAACTCATTGTCAGATGTCAGTTTGATTAATCATACCTTTCCAGAGCACGGAATAATACAGATTAATTTAAGTGCGTTGGAGTGATTGGATTCACTATAAACTTTAGGCCTACTAAAAACATACTATACCAAATATATTTCTTGAATATTATATATTTTTCGTTGTTGTTGTTGTTTCCCACCCGAGGATCAGCGGTGGTGCTGACCCCCTCTATCTTCGTCCTTGGGAGCGCTCCTCCAGGGCTCGCCGCCAGGTATCCAGCAGCTCTGCC